>JASVEL010009010.1:0-246384 GCA_032618575.1 Nicotiana noctiflora | reverse complement strand
CGTGTGAGTAAAACGAGTACCGCCGTACCTGTACGGGTAATAAATCAAGGTAAGACAAATACAGTACATAAGAACCGCAATAAAGACTATGTAAAGCTATAATCACCTACCCCGTCATAGAATCAATCTTCACCGTACTCGTACCAACAAATACCAATAAAGAGCATAACAGTCTAGCGGATGTAGCTAAATGCAATGCAATGCATGATATGACCGCTACGGCGCGTAGCCCGACTCCAATTTTGGGTACCCGTGCTCACTCTGGGGGTTCAGACTCCGGAGGGCTCCTACAGCCCAAGCACATCTCATAGAGATATTCTCGCGGCGTGCAGTCCGATCCAACATATATCCTGCTGCGGCGTGCAGCCCGATCCACTACTAGTCAGGCTAATATGCAGATACAGCCTCGCAGGCTCAAAAGTAGTTTTTGAAAACTCTTTTATCATTTTTCGGTTGGAAAACAGTAATATCAAGTTCCAGAGATTGGAATTAGCATAATAACAAAAATAGCTGCGGACTAGTAGTAAACTAGCATGTCTATATGATAAGACCATGATAACGATCCTCGCGGGATCCAATAACTGGCTCACGGCCCACATGTATACTCAACCGCCCAAGAAGGGGTTCCTCGGCTCAAGAGTGGCCATTATCACAATATATATATATGCAACCATCCGAGAAGGAGGTTCGACGGCTCTAGAATAGCCAATAATACAGGTATCAACAGGTTGGACTAATATGTAGTCTCCAGTTCATGATCGACCCCGCACTCTCAAGAGTGTGTGTGTCTCGCCGCTATACAGCGTCACAAAGTGGTATACCGGGGTTTCGAACCCGCTGGTCATCACCCACATCTATTACTCACCTCAATACGGCGCGATGACTACTCCGCAATGCCCTTGCCACGAGAATCAAGCTCCGCACGCATAGAATCTGATCAAATACAGTAGAAATACAACAAATTAGGCCAATGGGACGACACCCAATCAATACAACTCAATTTACATCAAAATTCCCAAGGTTGTCAAAACCCGACTTTCGGTACGCTTATCGAAAAATCACGAAAGTCACATATTCGGAGCCCTCATCTCAATACGAGTCTAAGCATATCAATTTTACCAAATTCGGACTCCATTTGCCCATTCAAAACCTTGATTTTCTAAAGTTCAAGTCTAGGGCTAAATCCTCCATAAATTACCCCAAATTCCTCCATTTTCATGATATAATTGCATAATATTACCAATACTAATCATAGTTTAAGTCCATAGATGATTACCCGATGATTTCCCTTGAATTTCTCTTCAAAATCGCCCAAATCGCCGCTAAAGCCGAGACCCAAAATGTGTCAAATGTTCTGAAATTTTTCTAACTTCCGATACACTTACTTACAGCGATTTTCGCTTCCGCGGAATATTTTCCGCTCCTATGCACCCGTATCCGCGACCAAAGCGTCGCTTCGGCGGTTCCGGGCCTGGCCGGCCATTTCCGCTTCTCCGAGCAAAGGGCCGCTTTAGCGGGCCCGCTTCTGCGAAGGAACATCCGCTTCTGCGGAAACATCCGCCTCTGCGCACCGTTGACCGCTTCTGCGGTCTCGCCCAAGCGGTCGAGTGTCCGCTTCTGCGGACTATGCCCATTTTCTCCCCGTCCGCTTCTGCGATCACTGGCTCGCACCAGCGACCTCGCTTCAGCGGAATGGCTTCCGCTTCTGCGTAACAAGTCGCTCCTGCGCATCTCGTCCGCTTCTGCGGACACGCTCCTGCGTCCAAAATTCCGCAGGAGCGGAAACAACAGAAGCAGGATCCCAACCTGCAATTCTTCCACAATTTCTCCCGTTTAACCATCCGAAATCACCCCGAGGCCCCGGGACCTCATCCAAACATACCAACACATCTTAATACCTTATTCGAACTTGCTCCAATCCTCAAAACACGTCTAATAACACCAAAACCCATAATTCACATCAAATTCAAGCCTAAATTCCTTAAAACATTCCGAATTACACATTCGATCAAAAACCCGACCAAACGACGTCCGAATGACCTAAAATTTTGCGGACATATCCAAAATCACCTAACGGAGCTACTGCAACTGTCGGAATTCCATTCCGACCCCCGGATCAAAATCTCACCTACCGTTCGGATTTCGCCAAAATTCAACCTTTGCCAATTCAAGCCTATTTCTACACCGGGCCTCCAAATTCAATTCCGATCGCTCCCCTAAGTCACAAATCACCTCCCGGAACTAACCGAATCATCAGAATTCGATTCCGAGCCCTCTAACCAAATAGTCAACTCCAGGTTGACTTTCCTTATTCAAGTTTCCTTCAAAAAGGCTATATGCCTCATTTTCAATCCAATTCACTCCTAACTCACCCGATAGGCTCTAACACCGATATAAAATCATCAAACATGCATTTACAACATAACGGGGTGATAATTCTCGTGACGACGGGCCGGGTCGTCACATTCTCCCCCTCTTAAGCAAACGCTTGTCCTCGAGCGGGTCAAGAAACATACCTGAAGTTTCAAACAAGTGAGGATATCTGCTCCGCATCTCCCGCTCGATCTCCCAAGTGGCCTCCTCCACGGGTCGACCTCTCCACTGAACCTTAACTGATGCAATCTCCTTAGACCTCAATTTTCTCACCCGACGTCCCAAAATGGCAATAGGCTCCACATCATAGGATAGATCACCATCAAGCTGAATGGTGCTGAAATCTAATACATGAGACGGATCTCCAATGTACTTCCGGAGCATAGACACATGGAATACCGGATGAACGCTGGATAAGCTGGGCGGCAAGGCCAACTCATATGCCACCTCTCCAACTCTCCTAAGTATCTCAAAAGGACCAATGTACCTGGGACTCAACTTTCCTTTCTTCCCAAACCTCATGACACCCTTCATAGGTGAGATCTTCAACAATACTCTGTCACCAACCATGAAAGACAACTCTCGAACTCTACGGTCCGCATAACTCTTCTGACGAGACTGTGCTGTACGAAGCCTCTCCTGGATCAACTTTGCTCTATCCGGAGCATCCTGGACTAACTCAGTCCCTATCAATCTAACCTCACCAGGCTCAAACCATCCCACGGGGGATCTACACCGCCTGCCATACAATGCCTCATACGGGGCCATCTGAATACTCGACTGATAACTGTTGTTGTAGGCAAACTCAGCAAGTGGTAGGAACTCATCCCACGAACCACCAAAGTCAATCACACAAGCTCGCAACATATCCTCCAAGATCCGAATAGTGCGCTCAGACTGTCCGTCTGTCTGGGGGTGAAATGTTGTACTCAACTCAACCCGTGTACCCATCTCTCGCTGAAATGCTCTCCAAAACTGAGAAGTGAACTGAGTACCCCTGTCGGATATGATAGACACTGGGACCCCATGCAACCGAACAATCTCTCGAATAAAGATCGCTGCCAACCGCTCCGATGAGTAGGTAGTACTAACTGGAATGAAGTGAGCTGACTTGGTCAGTCTATCCACAATCACCCATACGGAATCAAACTTCCTCGCCGTCCGAGGGAGTCCAGTAACAAAATCCATAGTGATCCTCTCCCATTTCCACTCAGGAATAGCAATGCGCTGAAATACACCACCGGGCCTCTGATGCTCGTACTTAACCTGCTGACAGTTGAGGCACCGTGCTACATGTCCGACAATGTCCATTTTCATCTTTCTCCACCAATAGTGTTGTTTCAAATCTTGATACATCTTCGCGGCTCCTGGATGGATAGAATACCGCGAGCTATGGGCCTCCTCCGGAATCAACTCACGAAGGCCATCAACATTGGGCACACATATCCGGCCCTGCATCCTCAATACGCCGTCACTATCAATGGTGACATCTCTAGCATCATCATGCTGAACTCTGTCCCTCAGGACAGCCAAATGTGGATCATCATACCGGCGCTCACGAATACGATCATATAGAGATGACCGAGATACAACACAAGCCAATACCCTGCTGGGCTCCGAAATATCTAACCTCACTAGCCGATTGGCTAGCACCTGAACATCATGAGCAAATGGCCTCTCCTCAGCCGGAATATATGCCAAGCTCCCCATACCGACCGCCTTCCGGCTCAAAGCATCGGCCACCACATTGGCCTTCCCCGGATGATATAATATAGTAATGTCATAATCCTTCAGCAACTCAAGCCATCTCCGCTGTCTCAAATTAAGGTCTTTCTGTTTGAACAAGTGCTGGAGACTACGATGGTCCGTATACACCTCACAAGACACACCGTACAAATAGTGCCTCCAAATCTTCAATGCATGAACAATGGCGGCTAGCTCCAAATCATGAACAGGATAGTTCTTCTCATGCGGCTTCAACTGCCGAGAAGCATAAGCAATCACCTTACCTTCCTCGCATCAACACACAACCTATCCCCACTCTCGAGGCATCACAATAAACGGTATATGAACCTGAAGCTGATGGCAATACTAACACTGGAGCTGTGGTCAAAGCTGTCTTGAGCTTCTGAAAGCTCTCCTCGCACTCATCCGACCACACGAATGGTGCACCCTTCTGGGTCAATTTAGTCAATGAAGAAGCAATGGATGAAAATCCCCGAACAAACCGGCGATAATATCCCGCCAAGCCAAGAAAACTCCTAATCTCTGTAGCTGAGGACGGTCTAGGCCAACTCTGCACCGCCTCTATCTTTTTCTGATCAACCTGAATACCATCACGAGACACCACATGTCCCCGAAATGCTACGGACTCGAGCCAAAACTCGCACTTGGAGAATTTAGCATATAGCTTCTTGTAACGACCCGACCGGTCGTTTTAGAAAATTACGCCCCAATCCCTAACTTAACTGTTCCCCTAAGTTCATTTCTGCCATTTTGGGTTGCCGGGAGAGTCGGTTCTGAAAATTTGAGCATTTTGGGACACTTAGTCCCCAAATAAGAGCTTTGAAGCTAGGAAATGGCCCGTAGCCGGAACAGTGTTAAGACGATCTTGGAACGGAAATCCGATGGTTCCATTAGCTCCGTCAGGTGATTTCGGGGTTGGGAGCGCGTTCGGAATATATTTTGGAGGTCCGTAGCTCAATTAGGCTTGAAATGCCGAAGGTTGAAATTTTGGCGAATCCGAACGATAGGTGAGATTTTGATCCGGGGGTCGGAATGAATTCCGAAAATTTCTGTAGCTTCGTTATGTGATTTTGGATATGTCCGCAAATTTTCAGGTCATTCGGACGTCGTTTGGTCGGGTTTTTGATCGAATATGCAATTCGGAAAGTTTTAAGAAATTTAGGCTTGAATTCGATGTGAATTATGGGTTTTGATGTTGTTAGACGTGTTTTGATGATTAGAATAAGTTCGTATCATGTTTTGGAATAGGTTGGTGGTTTTCGTTGGGATCCCGGGGTCTCGGGATGAATCCGGGGGTCCAATCGGGCTATTTCATGCATTTTGGAAATGCTGTTAACTGCTGGTGTGTGCTGCAGACGAATGCTCTATGCGATTGCAATGGGCTAATGCGATCGCATAGAAGGTTTTGGAGAGACCAAGAATTTGTTCTATGCGATCGCGGGCATGGATATGCGATCGCATAGTTCTGGAAAGTTGTTCTATGCGATCGCATACAGTCCTATGCGATCGCATAGTGTATAGTGAAGAGGGGTCCCAGGTCCAGCTTTTGTTCTATGCGATCGCGGAGCAGGGCATGCGATCGCATAGTTATATTTCGGTAAGCATTGCGATCGCATTGAGGTCTATGCGATCGCATAGAGTAGTTTGGCGAGGGTCAAAATTTGTTCTATGCGATCGCAACAGGGATCATGCGATCGCATAGAGTAAAAATGTCTGGCAGTGACTTAAGTCCAGAAACATTTCAGCCGCGACCCTCATTCGCAAAAACGCCATTTTTGAGCTCCAAGAGAGGATTTTGAAAGGGAAAACATTGGGAAATCATCGGGAAATCATCGGGGGTAAGTTTCTTGACCTTAATTCGTTGGTTTATCATGAAATCCGTGATTATTTCACCGAAATTGGAAGATTAAAGGTGGGTTTGAGCCCTAGGCCTAAATGTTAGAAAATCTCTGATTTGAGTGGGCAAATGGAGTCCGATTTTGGTAAATTTTATATGCCTAGACTCGTATTGAGATAAGGAACCCGAAAATATAATTTTCGTGATTTTTCGATAAGCGTACCGAAAGTCGGGTTTTGGCAACTTGTGGGTTTTGGTGCATTTTGAGTTATTTTGATTGGGTAATACCCAATTGGCCTATTTTGATATGATTCTATTGATTTTTATCAGATACTACACTTGTGGAGGCCGACATTCGCGGCAAGAAGGTTATTTCTTAGCGGTTTTGTACCGGAATTGAGGTAAGTGGCTTGTCTAACCTCGTGTGGGGGAATTTTCACCCCTAGGATATTATGTGATAGTTTAAATGCCTTGTACGCGAGGTGACGGGCGTGTACATGCACTGGTTGTTGAACACGTACTTTATTTAAAATGTTCGACGAGCAATATTTCTGTCTTTGGCTGTTAAATTTGATATTTTTACCCGGTAGTGGTTAGAAGAGCATGATTAGGTAGCACTTAACTGTTTAGTTGTCTAATTGCCTTATTTGCACTCCTTGATAATTATTGGCACTATTTTTTTTTTTTGGTGAAGTTATAGTTAAGCATAATTATTCTCTCTTTGGATTTCCTTTATTGGCTGTGCTTGTGGACTGCGGGTTCGATTCCCGGAGACCCAGGGCTGTGGGTTCGATTCCCAGAGACCCGGCGTGATATTGGTAGGGACTACGGGTTCGATTCCCGAGATCCTGAGTTATTGGTAGGGACTACGGGTTCGATTCCCGAGATCCTGAGTTATTGGTAGGGACTACGGGTTCGATTCCCGAGATCCCGAGTTATTGGTAGGGACTACGGGTTCGATTCCCGAGATCCTGAGTTATTGGTAGGGACTACGGGTTCGATTCCCGAGATCCTGAGTTATTGGTAGGGACTGCGGGTTCGATTCCCGGAGATCCTGAGTTATTGATTATTCATTGAGATATGGGCTGCGGGTTCGATTCCCGGAGACCCAGAGGTACTGTCAATGGGACTGTGGGTTCGATTCCCACAGGTCCTGGACTTGCCGATTGAGTTTTTATTTAGTTATTTACTTGCTGCTAGCTTACATTGTAGACGGTTGCAGAAATCACTTTACTGTCGTCATTCAGATTCATAATTATTTAAACTGCTTATTATTGTTATCATTTTTGTAATTGTTTTCTCTCAGTAGGGCCCTGACCTTCCTCGTCACTACTCCATCGAGGTTAGGCTTGACACTTACCGAGTACCGCCGTGGTGTACTCATGCTACTCTTCTGCACACTTTTGTTGTGCAGATCCAGGTACATCAGGACAGGCCCATACTAGGTGATATCAGCATCACACTTGGAGACCTCGAGGTATGATCTGCTACGTCCGCGGATCCGGAGGCCCTCCTTCTATTCTGATAGTTCTAGTAGATGTTTTCCTTCATTTCGTTGTTTTAGATACTCTTTACACATAGAGCCACAGTTGTATTTCTTTTAGTCTGTGTTACCCGTGGGATTCCGGGTCTTGGTGGTATTTTTATGCAGTGTGTTGACGAGTGTATGTGCCAAGCGGCACGGATTACATTCCTATTTATATCATTTTCCGCTATTTCTTGTTTAAAGTTCATAAACTTGTACATTCCGCAAAGTGTTAGGCTTACCTAGTCGTGGGGATTGGGTGCCGTCATGACATGTTCACGATTGGTGAACTAGGGTTGTGACTAGTTGGTATCAGAGCTTTAGGTTCGTAGGAGTCACGGGACACAGACCGATTACTTAGAGTCTCGCTGATCGATACAGAGACGTCTGTATTTATCTACGAGAGGCTATGTAACTGTTTAGGAAACTCTTCAATTCTTTGAATTCCTTATCGTGCGTCATTTATTCAGTTGAAGCCTATGTCATATGTTCTTTTGCATCCACTCGTGTATTGAAATTGCGCACTCGGTATCAAGTATGCGCCAACGGTTCGTGACGCTGCAGAGAGATCTCAAGGAAGTCAAGAATTTACTCAACCATTATTACCGCGTGTCATCCATATCGATAATGCAATAGAATTGAGAGATCTTCAACTGTGCACATGGGGGTGCACTAGGTTCTGACATTCAGTTGATAAGTATGGTCTTGAGAAGGTTTACTTAACTGCCTAATCGTCACAGTAAAGGTAGAATCACGAGGTAGATCTAAAGATAGTTAGTGGTAATAAAGACTATATGGTTCATATGAGATATCTATTTAGCAAAGAATTCAACCAGCAGAGATACTGGGGGAAATGAGTTTAACTGTCTTAAGAAGGACATGTACCAAACCAATGTCTTGGGTTGTCTTATGATGAAGACGTACATAGGATAAAGGCTATTATCGTGGATTAGCAAGATGTATCTTTAAGGCTTCGTGCTAACCGAAAGGATTTCACTATCAACGACCAAATTATGGGTCATGTATCATATCAGATTTGGCTCGCACTGTATTTAGGTGCTATTCAAAAAGTTCTTTGAAACTTGTGGAAGAGTAAGAGTTGAGACTCGTATGGTATGACGTTGGGACTTTTGATGTTCCTGTGTCCATAATAATTCTACATTTCATTATCGGCAGGGAAGACTTCGGCGAAGGCTACATGGTGCTTCGTAGGTGTGAGAATCACAGTATGTCTTAAGCCGTCGTGGTAAAGAATGTTCGATACATAGAGCGGGAATATGCTTGGTTGTATTGGGATGAGTTCATACCCTATGGTGTTAGAGTGCTAATATAGCACAGGTGGTTATATTCGTTGGATCAAGTGAGTTGCAGTTGAATAATAGTAAATGACTTGAGAGAATGGTTATAATGTGTTCGAGAGTCGTGTAATAGTGGCTTTGGGCTTAGTGGGAGAGTCCCACCGCTTAAGATTGGATCGCATGGTTAATTACCTGTGTGAATTATGGATACCAGCGTATTATTGTGTTATTGCAGCCACGGGAAAAGGACCATGTGTGGCAATTTGAGTATATGTATTGTTGAATGCATGTTATGTTTAGCCTTATTGGCTCATGTTCAAACTTGAGGGAAAATTCATGATTTATGCCTCGTATAGGTGCAGACTTCGCGGGAAGTGATTCCGCTGGGTGCTTTATCGAGAGGGTATTCATATGTTATAAAGAAATTCAGTAGAGTTGGTTGCGTACTGGGCAAGTTAGAACCGGATGGTTCTCAATAGCGGTCCTAGTGAATTCAAGAGGTAAAGTGTGGTGCCTGATAATTCTGAGTCTATAAGTACAGTTGAGGCTCAAGCTTTTGAAGCAACTCATGAAGAAAAGCACAAAATGATCTATGATGTTTTGACTTGTGGTGTAGTATTTGAGAGACATGAAATGGTCGTCGTACTTGAGATAGCATGGCCTCATGATTTAAGGTCACTCGGGGTAAGTGCGGTTGGAATAAGTTAGGTATTGAAGGAAGATATTAACATTTCTAAGGCAATCAAGGATAACCTGGAAGGAAGTAGATTGATCAGCCATAGTTGAGTTGGCGTATTGGTGTCAATGATCGATTCATGCAACGTGATCGAATTATGCATGTGATTTGTGGCGGTGCATTTGAGACTTGTCGGCCGCAGTGATTGATGTAATTCTGAAGTATTCTTCTGTTAAGGGCCTGTTATGAGTAGGCAGATCTCGGTAAGGGTTATGGTGGCTTGGACCACTACTTAGAGATTGGCATATTCAACGGTTATGAGAACTCACTGTGTGTTGCTATAGTTCTCCTAAAATGAGTTAAATGGAAGGTCTTATGTGATGAAGTATTAGCCTATCGTCAGTTCTAGAGCTATGATGGAAATTGTGTCTATCGTATATCGGCACGTGGGGTGCAGCGAGTAGTATGAAATTTGAAGGACTAAGGTCACAGTTTGGTCAATGAATGTGATTTAAAGAGCTCGGATGAGCAGGGAAAGAGTGTCAGTGTTTTGAGTAAGATGGGTATTAGCATCGGTATCATTTGAGGTCGGTGTTCTGTGAGAAAGGCTTTGCATCCCGGTTAGGGACTCCTGATCGCTCTTCAGTGTTAGTGCAGCCGGTGGGCTGAATGTGCAGGTCCGTTTAATTATTCGGAAGATGGTGGGAGCTTGACCCACAAGAAGATTGTATAGGTGTGACTTGTAGTCACTTGATTGGTTAGAAATTTAAACCAAGTATGAGGAGTTTGGTGATATCATCCATTTGAGAACTTATGCCTGGAGGGCACTCTGCTTATTGGGTTATAGACCAGTGAAATACTATTGACTTATCTTGGCACGACCATGATAGACTTAAGGTCGGTGGATAGATTTAAATGTGGAAGTGAGCCTTGCGTCAGGCCAATTATGTTTCTTCCAGCAATGCGCCCTTTATGAAGGGATAGTCGCGGTCTTATTTCGCGGTTGGTTAATTCATGTAAGATATATTGTGCCGTATGAGTGTGAGACGGCTTGGTAAGTTCCTTATGTGTTGGGGTTCCGCTCAGCGGTGATGTTATAGGAGCATGATGGCTCTTGAGACTCAGATCTTATATCGCACCTCAGTTGTGCTTGAGTTGTAGCCTATAGCGCTATATGTTTCATTGTGTCCGATATCATGCACCTTAGTGTGCTTATGATCGATAGTCAGGTATTTTGATGTGATGAACTATTCAGCTCGACATATGACTCCTTGTGTGAGTTTTATATTATTGGAATCGGGTGGCACGCCGCCATGGTTATATTGTTGGGATCGGGTGGCACGCCGCCATGGTTATATTGTTGGGATCGGGTGGCACGCCGCCATGGGCATATTGTTGGGATCGGGTTGCACGCCACAACAATGTGGTGTCTATTTCTGTGTCTATAATTGCTTTTATGTGTTATGTTTCCTATTTTCTGAGGAGGCCCATGTTTATGTGAGAGCTGAATAATTCTCTCTAGTTTTCGCCTTCCTTTGTATCACGTACGTATTAGTGGATTAGTAGCACATTGTGTCATCTTGTGGGACTTTTGATTATGTCCGATGTGGCTTATCGCCTGAGCAGTTCGTACTGGGTGAGATGAGATTATGTGAATTGGTGTCAGTGCAAATTGATTATATGAAGTATACTATAGAGGAAATGATCATCCTCTGGTTTAGGACAGGGTAATGGATCTTGTCGGGAGTATGGACCAATGAATTGTTGATTCAGTAGTTGGTTATGGATATCAACACATCTCTTCCATCGTGTCAGTATTGTAAAGGTTGGAACGAGACCTGTGTAGATCATGAGGTGTGATGGGAGCATCTGATTCGTTGAATTTTTGGCTAATTTGATCATAAAATATTATTGTGGTCTTGTGGATTTTGAGTTGCAAGGTAAGAATCCAGCAAGGTTATGCAATCATGTTTGAGGACGGCGTTTGAGGAATATTGAGTGATCTCTTGATGAAAACAAGCCCGACATAGAATTCCGGATGTTGGAATTAGGCTCTAAGACTTAATTGCTTAAACAAGAGGGAATATCTTCAGATATATCAGGCTAATGTGCTCAGCTGAGTCTTAGATTTATTGCCCTTTTTAGATTTTGAGGCGTGTTGGGGAGGTTGCTTATGAGTTGGCCTTACCTCCCAGCCTAGCCGGAGTTCACCCCGTGTTTCATGTCTCCATGCTCCGGAGATACCATGGTGACCCGTCGCATGTGTTGGATTTCACATCTGTTCAGCTAGACAAGGATTTGTCTTATGTTGAGGAACCAGTAGCCATTCTAGACAAGCAAGTCAGAAAGCTAAGGTCAAAGAACATCGCTTCGGTAAAGGTTCAGTGGCGGAGCCAGCCGGTCGAGGAGGCGATGTAAAAAGGAGGTGTGACAATGCGCAGCCAGTACCCTCATCTTTTCACTACTCCAGGTATGTTTTCATGCTCGTTCGAGGACGAACGAATCTTTAAGTGTGGGAAGATGTAACGACCCGACCGGTCGTTTTAGAAAATTATGCCCCAATCCCTAATTTAACTGTTCCCCTAAGTTCATTTCTGCCATTTTGGGTTGCCGGGAGAGTCGGTTCTGAAAATTTGAGCATTTTGGGACACTTAGTCCCCAAATAAGAGCTTTGAAGCTAGGAAATGGCCCGTAGCCGGAACAGTGTTAAGACGATCTTGGAACGGAAATCCGATGGTTCCATCAGCTCCGTCAGGTGATTTCGGGGTTGGGAGCGCGTTCGGAATATATTTTGGAGGTCCGTAGCTCAATTAGGCTTGAAATGCCGAAGGTTGAAATTTTGGCGAATCCGAACGATAGGTGAGATTTTGATCCGGGGTCGGAATGGAATTCCGACAATTTCTGTAGCTTCGTTATGTGATTTTGGATATGTCAGCAAATTTTCAGGTCATTCGGACGTCGTTTGGTCGGGTTTTTGATCGAATATACAATTCGGAAAGTTTTAAGAAATTTAGGCTTGAATTCGATGTGAATTATGGGTTTTGATGTTGTTAGACGTGTTTTGATGATTAGAATAAGTTCGTATCATGTTTTGGAATAGGTTGGTGGTTTTCGTTGGGATCCCGGGGTCTCGGGATGAATCCGGGGGTCCAATCGGGCTATTTCATGCATTTTGGAAATGCTGTTAACTGCTGGTGTGTGCTGCAGACGAATGCTCTATGCGATCACAATGGGCTAATGCGATCGCATAGAAGGTTTTGGAGAGGCCAAGAATTTGTTCTATGCGATCGCGGGCATGGATATGCGATCGCATAGTTTTGGAAAGTTGTTCTATGCGATCGCGTACAGTCCTATACGATCGCATAGTGTATAGTGAAGAGGGGTCCCAGGTCCAGCTTTTGTTCTATGCGATCGCGGAGCAGGGCATGCGATCGCATAGTTATATTTCGGTAAGCATTGCGATCGCATTGAGGTCTATGCGATCGCATTGAGGTCTATGCGATCGCATAGAGTAGTTTGGCGAGGGTCAAAATTTGTTCTATGCGATCGCAACAGGGATCATGCGATCGCATAGAGTAAAAATGTCTGGCAGTGACTTAAGTCCAGAAACATTTCAGCCGCGACCCTCATTCG
Organism: Nicotiana noctiflora; assembly: GCA_032618575.1. Classification (NCBI taxonomy): domain Eukaryota; kingdom Viridiplantae; phylum Streptophyta; class Magnoliopsida; order Solanales; family Solanaceae; genus Nicotiana; species Nicotiana noctiflora. The sequence continues at coordinate 233,296 of JASVEL010009010.1, read as the reverse complement.
CAAAAACGCCATTTTTGAGCTCCAAGAGAGGATTTTGAAAGGGAAAATATTGGGAAATCATCGGGAAATCATCGGGGGTAAGTTTCTTGACCTTAATTCGTTGGTTTATCATGAAATCCGTGATTATTTCACCGAAATTGGAAGATTAAAGGTGGGTTTGAGCCCTAGGCCTAAATGTTAGAAAATCTCTGATTTGAGTGGGCAAATGGAGTCCGATTTTGGTAAATTTTATATGCCTAGACTCGTATTGAGATAAGGAACCCGAAAATATAATTTTCGTGATTTTTCGATAAGCGTACCGAAAGTCGGGTTTTGGCAACTTGTGGGTTTTGGTGCATTCTGAGTTATTTTGATTGGGTAATACCCAATTGGCCTATTTTGATGTGATTCTATTGATTTTTATCAGGATACTACACTTGTGGAGGCCGACATTCGCGGCAAGAAGGTTATTTCTTAGCGGTTTTGTACCGGAATTGAGGTAAGTGGCTTGTCTAACCTCGTGTGGGGAAATTTTCACCCCTAGGATATTATGTGATAGTTTAAATGCCTTGTACGCGAGGTGACGGGTGTGTACATGCGCTGGTTGTTGAACACGTACTTTATTTAAAATGTTCGACGAGCAATATTTCTGTCTTTGGCTGTTAAATTTGATATTTTTACCCGGTAGTGGTTAGAAGAGCATGATTAGGTAGCACTTAACTGTGTTTAGTTGTCTAATTGCCTTATTTGCACTCCTTGATAATTATTGGCACTATTTTTTTTTTTGGTGAAGTTATAGTTTTTTCATAATTATTCTCTCTGTGGATTTCCTTTATTGGCTGTGCTTGTGGACTGCGGGTTCGATTCCCGGAGACCCAGGGCTGTGGGTTCGATTCCCAGAGACCCGGCGTGATATTGGTAGGGACTACGGGTTCGATTCCCGAGATCCCGAGTTATTGGTAGGGACTACGGGTTCGATTCCCGAGATCCTGAGTTATTGGTAGGGACTACGGGTTCGATTCCCGAGATCCTGAGTTATTGGTAGGGACTACGGGTTCGATTCCCGGAGATCCTGAGTTATTGATTATTTATTGAGATATGGGCTGCGGGTTCGATTCCCGGAGACCCGGAGGTACTGTCAATGGGACTGTGGGTTCGATTCCCACAGGTCCTGGACTTGATGATTGAGTTTTTATTTAATTATTTACTTGCTGCTAGCTTAATTCGTAAACGGTTGCAGAAATCACTTTACTGTTATCATTTCAGATTCATTATTATTTAAACTGCTTATTATTGTTATCATCATTATATTATTGTTCTCTCAGTAGGGCCCTGACCTTCCTCGTCACTACTCCATCGAGGTTAGGCTTGGCACTTACTGAGTACCGCCGTGGTGTACTCATGCTACTCTTCTGCACACTTTTGTTGTGCAGATCCAGGTACATCAGGACAGGCCCATACTAGGTGATATCAGCAGCACACTTGGAGACCTCGAGGTATGATCTGCTACGTCCGCGGATCCGGAGGCCCACCTTCTATTCTGATAGTTCTAGTAGATGTTTTCCTTCATTTCGTTGTTTTAGATACTCTTTACACATAGAGCCACGGTTGTATTTCTTTTAGTCTGTGTTACCCGTGGGATTCCGGGTCTTGGTGGTATTTTTATGCAGTGTGTTGACGAGTGTATGTGCCAAGCGGCACGGATTACATTCCTATTTATATCATTTTCCGCTATTTCTTGTTTAAAGTTCATAAACTTGTACATTCCGCAAAGTGTTAGGCTTACCTAGTCGTGGGGACTGGGTGCCGTCACGATATGTTCGCGATTGGTGAACTAGGGTCGTGACACTTCTCCTCCCTCAATTTCGACAACACAATACTCAAATGCTGAGCATGCTCCTCCTGACTACGGGAGTAGACTAGAATGTCATCAATGAACACAATCACAAATAAATCCAAATAAGGCTTGAACACACTGTTCATCAGATGCATAAATGCTGCTGGGGCGTTGGTCAGCCCAAACGACATCACAAGAAACTCATAATGACCATATCGGGTCCTGAATGCGGTCTTCAATATATCTGAGTCTCTGATCTTCAGCTGATGATAGCCTGAACGAAGATCGATCTTAGAAAACACCCTTGCACCATGTAATTTGTCAAACAAATCATCTATGCGCGGCAGAGGGTACTTGTTCTTCACTGTCACTTTGTTCAATTGCCTATAATCAATACACATCCGCATGGAACCATCTTTCTTTTAACAAATAATACCGGTGCACCCCACGGAGACACACTAGGACGGATGAAACCCTTATCCAGAAGTTCTTGAAGCCGCTCTTTTAGTTCTTTCAACTCGGCTGGTGCCATTCGATAAGGAGGAATGGATATGGGCTGAGTGCCCGGCACCAAGTCAATGCCAAAATCAATATCCCTGTCCGGCGGCATGCCCGGCAGGTCTGAGGGGAATACATCTGAGAAGTCCCTCACAACAGGTACAGAATCAATGCTAGGAGACTCAGCTCCCACATCTCTCACAAAAGCTAAGTACGATAAACACCCTTTTTCAACCATCTTCCGAGCTTTTAGGAACGAAATAACACGGCTAGGGACGAAATCGGTCGAACCCCGCCACTCAATCTGAGAAATACCAGGAATGGCCAACGTAACTGTCTTAGCATGACAGTCCAATATAGAATGGTACGGAGACAACCAGTCCATACCCAATATAACATCAAAGTCCACCATCCCCAACAATAACAAATCTGCCTGGGTCTCCAGACCCCCAATAGATATAACACGGGATCTATAGACATGATCCACAACAATCGTATCACCCACGGGGGTGGATACATGAACAGGTAAATCAAGACTACCACGAGTCGCACCCAAGTGATGTGCAAAATAAGAGGACACGTAAGAATATGTGGACCCTGGATCAAATAGAACAGAGGCATCTCTGTGACAGACAGAAATGATACCTGTAATCACAGCATCGGAGGCAACCGCATCACGCCTGTCAGGAAGTGCATAGAACCGTGCCTGGCCTCCACCAGATCTCTCCTCGCCCCTGGGGCGACCACGAGAAGACTGACCTCCACCTCTACTAGACTGAGATGGTGCTGAAGAGGAGGGCTGATCCCTCTGTTGAGTCCTGCCCCTACGTAGTCGAGGGCAATGTCTCCTCATGTGGCCAAACTCACCACACTCATAACATGCACCTGGTGTTGGAGAAGTAGGTGTTGCACTCTGGGCTGGGAGGGCACTAAGTGATGACTGACCCTGCTGAAACCCCTATCGACCACGACCATAAAAACCTTCGCTCTGCTCTGGGCGGCCTGAATGAGAAGGTCTAGATGAGCGACCTCTGCTCTGCTGGAAATGCCCTCTAGATGGAGCACCACTGAAACTGCCCGAACCACGAGGCCTCTTGGCCTCCCGCTCCTCTCTCTCTCGGCGACGGTCCGCCTCAATGGAGCGTGCCATATCAGCTACTTGCTCAAACGATGATGACAGAACTCGCTCGCTGGTCATAAGAATACGGATAGAGTAGTTGAGGCCATCAATGAACCTCCTGATCCTCTCCCTATCAGTAGGGATCATCCATGTGGCATGCCTAGCCAACTGAGTGAATCTAAGCTCATACTGAGTCACAGACATGTCGCCCTGAATCAACCACTCGAACCGGCGACGTAGCTCCTCGCGACGAGACCGAGGTACATATTTCTCTAGAAAGAGAGTAGAGAACTGCCGCCATGTGAGAGGTGCTTCTCTTGCAAGCCTACGCCTCTCAAACTCCTCCCACCAATCAAATGCGGGACCGGTGAACTAAAATGTAGTAAATGAAACTCCGCCGGACTCAAGAATACCAGCCGTACGCGCATCTTCTGACACTTATCCAAGAAACCCCGGGCATCCTTGCCCTCAACGCCACCGAAATGGGGTGGCTGAAGTCTACCAAATCTCTCAAGACGACGCTGCTCGTCCTCGGGCATAACTTGAACCATATGCTCTGGGAGCTGGAGCTGGTGCAGTCGGAGGAATAACCGGTGCAACCACCGAGCGGGGACCGCCTCGGCGTCCGAAGTCCCCGAACAACCGGGTCAGGTGTGCGAGCTGCAGGGGTCTGCTGACCACCCCCTGTCTGAGATGTCGCTGCAGTAGCAGTAGCTGAAACTACCTGAGCCAAACCGGAACACACCGATAATATCCGAGCAAGAGTCTCCTGAAGACCAGGAATAGCAATAGATATAGTCTGGCCCTGAACTGGGGCTGCTGGAGCATCAACCACCGGGGGCTGCTCCTGAACTGGTACAACAGGCGGGTCAGCTGGCACTGCCTCAGCCGCCCTACCTCTAACTCTAGCACGACCGCGCCCACGGCCTCTAACAGGTGGCAATGGAGGTCGTCCACCTCGTCCCGATGCTCGCGTTCTCGCCATCTGCGAGAGAATAGAATATAGAAGTTCAGTTCTCAGAACAACAAGATCGCACGACAGAGTTCAAGAAAAGTGAAGTTTTCCTAAAGGTTCGCAGCCTCCCGAGGATAAGTACGGGCGTCCCCGTACCGATCCACAAGACTCTACTAACCGGCTCAAGACTCATGAGGCCTAGTAAACCTAGGCTCTGATACCAACTTGTCACGACCCCAAATCCGGTCGTGATGGCGCCCAACACATTGCTAAGCCAGCCTGACCAATCAATATAAACAACGGAGCTAGAAGCTCTCTTTTAGCCCATTTAAGCATATTAAATCACGAAGCAATAGCGATACAAATAACGAAAACAGGGAACCAAGTCCCATAATACATCAACTCCCATAGACCAAGGGTCAAGAGTCATGAGCCTCTACTGAACATGAGTGTATAAAGGTTTACAAGATACCAAGTGCGGAAAGGAAAGTCAATACAAAAATCAAGACAGTAAGAAGGAATATCGGGTCTCGCGGACTCTGCAGCTACCTCGTATATCCCACGGATGTCGCCTCGCACAACTACCGGATCACTGCTGAGAGGTACCTGGATCTGCACACAAGGTGCAGGGAGTAAAATGAGTACTGCCAGACTCAGTGGTAATAAACAAGGGTAAGACAGCGCAGATAAGAAATCCGCAATAAAGCACTATGTAAAGCTATAATCAGCTACCCTGTCACAGAATCAATCTTCACTGTACCTGTTCCAACAAATACCAATAAATAGCATAACAGCTAGCAGATGTAGCTAAATGCAATGCAATGCATGATATGACCGCTACGGCGCGTGGCCCGACTCCAATTTTGGGTACCCGTGCTCACTGTGGGGGTTCAGACTCCGGAGGGGCTCCTACAGCCCAAGCACATCTCATAGAGATATTCCTGCGGCGTGCAGTCCGATCCAACATATATATCGCTGCGGCGCGCAGCCCGATCCACTACTAGTCAGCTAATATGCAGATACAGCCTCGCGGGCTCAAAAGTAGTTTTTGAAAACTCTTTTATCACTTTTCAGTTGGAAAACAGTAACATCAAGTTCCAGAGATTGGAATTAGCATAATAACAAAAATATCTGCGGACTAGTAGTAAACTAGCATGTCTATATGATAAGACCATGATAACGATCCTCGCGGGATCCAATAACTGGCTCACGGCCCACATGTATACTCAACCGCCCAAGAAGGGGTTCCTCGGCTCAAGAGTGGCCATTATCACAATATATATATATGCAACCATCCGAGAAGGAGGTTCGACGGCTCTAGAATAGCCAATAATACAATATCAACAGGTCGGACTAATATATAGTCTCCAGTTCATGATCGACCCCGCACTCTCAAGAGTGTGCGTGTCTCGCCGCTATACGGCGTCACAAAGTGGTATACCGGGGTTTCGAACCCGCTGGTCATCACCCACATCTATTACTCACCTCAATACGGCGCGATGACTACTCCGCAATGCCCTTGCCACGAGAATCAAGCTCCGCACGCGTAGAATCTGATCAAATACAGTAGAAATACAACAAATTAGGCCAATGGGACGACACCCAATCAATACAACTCAATTTACATCAAAATTCCCAAGGTTGTCAAAACCCGACTTTCGGTACGCTTATCAAAAAATCACGAAAGTCACATATTCGGAACCCTCATCTCAATACGAGTCTAAGCATATCAATTTTACCAAATTCGGACTCCATTTGCCCATTCAAAACCTTGATTTTCTAAAGTTCAAGTCTAGGGCTAAATCCTCCATAAATTACCCCAAATTCCTCCATTTTCATGATATAATTGCATAATATTACCAATACTAATCATAGTTTAAGTCCATAGATGATTACCAGATGATTTTCCTTGAATTTCTCTTCAAAATCGCCCAAATCGCCTCTAAAGCCGAGACCCAAAATGTGTGAAGTGTTCTGAAATTTTTCTAACTTCTGATACACTTACTTACAGCGATTTTCGCTTCTGCGGAATATTTTCCGCTCCTATGCACGCGTATCCGCGACCAAAGGGTCGCTTCAGCGGTTCCAGGCCTGGCCGGCCATTTTCGCTTCTGCGAGCAAAGGGCCGCTTAAGCGGGCCCGCTTCTGCGAAGGAACATCCGCTTCTGCGGAAACATCCGCCTCTGCGCACCGTTGACCGCTTCTGCGGTCTCGCCCAAGCGGTCGAGTGTCCGTTTCTGCGGACCATGCCCATTTTCTCCCCGTCCGCTTCTGCGATCACTGGCTCGCACCAGCGACCTCGCTTCAGGCGGAATGGCTTCCGCTTCTGCGTAACCAGCCGCTCCTGCGCATCTCGTCCGCTTCCGCGGACACGCTCCTGCGTCCAAAATTCCGCAGGAGCGGAAACAACAGAAGCAGGATCCCAACCTGCAATTTTTCAACAATTTTCTCCCGTTTAACCATCCGAAATCACCCCGAGGCCCCCCGGACCTCATCCAAACATACCAACACATCTTAATACCTTATTCGAACTTGCTCCAATCCTCAAAACACGTCTAATAACACCAAAACCCATAATTCACATCAAATTCAAGCCTAAATTCCTTAAAACATTCCGAATTACACATTCGATCAAAAACCCGACCAAACGACGTCCGAATGACCTGAAATTTTGCAGGCACATCCAAAATCACCTAACGGAGCTACTACAACTGTCAGAATTCCATTCCGACCCCGGATCAAAATCTCACCTACCGTTCGGATTTCGCCAAAATTCAACCTTAGCCAATTCAAGCCTATTTCTACACCGGGCCTCCAAATTCGATTCCGATCGCTCCCCTAAGTCACAAATTACCTCCCGGAACTAACCGAATAATCAGAATTCGATTCTGAGCCCTCTAACCAAATAGTCAACTCCAGGTTGACTTTCCTTATTCAAGTTTCCTTCAAAAAGGCTATATGCCTCATTTTCAATCCAATTCACTCCTAACTCACCCGATAGGCTCTAACACCGATATAAAATCATCAAACATGCATTTACAACATAACGGGGTGATAATTCTCGTGACGACGGGCCGTGTCGTCACATCGGGTCTTGGCAATTATTTGAAGGTTTTTCCTGAAATCTATCGGGGTAAATGATTCTTACTCGGATTTGGCTGAAATGCACGAATATATCATTGGATTTATCATTAGATCAATGAATTGGGATGAAAAATTGGGAAAAGTTATAGAAACTTCATAAAATGGATTTTTGAGTTTTGAATGTCGATTCATAATTGGATTTGAGTAAAACTAGTATGGTTAGTCTCGTAATTGAATGAGTTATCGGATTTTTGTGGCTTTGGTCAGATTTCGAAACGTGAGCCAAGGGATCGGGGTTGAGACTATTTTAGGTTTAGGATCAAAATTGATAGTTTTCATGTGTATTTATTCCTTTAGCACAAATTGATGGTATTATACTGATTGTGAATTTGGAGCATTTGGAGGCCAAGTCGAGGCAAGAGCATCGTGAAGTAGACATTTGATCGTTTTGAGGTAAGTAATAATTGTAAATCTTGTCCTCAAGGTATGAAACCCTAGATTTCAAATTATTTTACTATTGTGGGGTGACACACATGCTAGGTGACGAGTGTGCGGGCATGCACCATTGGGATTGTGTCACAACCCGAATTTTCCACCATTAGGAGTCATGATGGCGCGACGCCTACTAGTGGAAGCTAGGCAAGCCAATTGTTACTTACATTTGTATTAGTTACAACTCTCTTTTTAAAACTTTAAATAAAATTATGCAATTACAGCGGAATAAATAAATTTAGCGGAAGACTTAGCAAATTTTACTAGATACGATACAGAAAACCCAAACGTGATACAATACCCAAGACTGGTGTCACAATACTCACGAACTTCTAAGAATAATACACATAACCGTCTGAAAGAATTATAAATTGTTTATCTTGAATACATGAGATAATAGACTTAAAAGTTAAGATAGAGGAGACAACGGGTCCTGCGGACGCCTGCAAGGCTACCTCGAAGTCTCGGCGGTCGAAATACCCACAATCGTGCTACTGCCACTGCTGCTGTCCGTAACCTGTATCTGCGCAAAAAAAAGCGCAGAGTGTAGTATCAGCACAACCGACCCCATGTGCTGGTAAGTGCCTGGCCTATCTCGGCGAAGTAGTGACGAGGCTAGGACCCGACACCCATATAAACCTATACAGTTGAAATTTATACATATACAACAGCAGGAAACATTATCGAACGTTTATAAGGAAAGAACATGCTCTGAAGTAGCAACCAATAATATATAATATCAGAAATAATCTGAATAATTGAATAAAACTTAGTTTCATGTCTCAATTCATTTTCATTTCGTACCTTGTGGTAGGCGTATCACTCGCTCCCAGATTTAATAATAGGCTACCGACAACTATGGATAATGTCAACAATCATATAACTTTGTGGTCGGCGTGCCACACGATCCCATTTTCTTATTATATAAGTAGTCGGCATGCCACATGATCCCATTTCTTTAATATATCAGTGATCAGCGTGCCACACGATCCCATTTCTATAATATATAAGTGGTCGGTGTGCCACGCGATCCCAATTCTTTAATATATATTACCGGCATTGAACCAATAATCTCTGATTAATAATATGTATATAAATGTATTACCGGTATTAAACCAATAGATAATAACTAATCAACAATATATGTATGTTACCGGTGTGACACCAATAATCTTTAAATAATAATTTATATATATAACTGGTGTGAAACTAATAATAATTTCCTTTCATATAATCACATAGGATTAATAGGAATTTAATCCATTTAAGACCCACGGTCATGCTCGACCCCCAACGTATAGATACTCGTCACCTTGCCTATACGTCGGACTCCACACATAACAATTAGCACATAAACTCAATTCATATTCCCTCAAACTAGGATAGAACAAATACTTACCTCAAAAGTTTACGAACAATTAAATTCGTAGCAATGCCTTTTCCTTTCAAATTTGGCTCCAATCCAATCGTATCTATGCACAATTGATTTAATATCATCAATACTACTTAACAAACTATTTCATAAGGCCAAATATAACTTTTACAACATTCTGTCCGGAATAGTAAAAATTGACCCCCGGCCCACATGATCAAAGCACGATGTTCGAACCAAAATAAATTCACCCAATCAACTACGAGTTCAAATATATAATTTGCTCTTAAGTTCAACCCCAAAACGAGGTCTAGATCGCAAATTCTTTGAAAACCCTAACTATACTCATTTCTCTAATTTTTTTACCCATTTACACATATTTAGGCCTAAGAATTCAAATAATATTGCTGGAAAATGAAGAAAACGAGTCAAGAATCATTTACCCAAAAATTTTGACAAAAATCGCCCAAGAATCGCCCCAATAAGCTGTTTGGAAAAGAGAGAATTTGAGAAAATGGGATGAAATCCCATTCTGTTCTATTTTTAGAACTTAAAATCACTGGTCTGAAATTTGCTCTATGCGATCGCGGAGCAAGGGATACGATCGCATAGAGTAAGATAATATTGTACTCTGCGATCGCATAAAAGGGGCAGACTATCTTATGCGATCGCGGGCCTAACTGTGCGATCGCATGGAGGAAAATAGAGGGGCTGGATTTACACAATGCGATCGCAGGGACTGGTTGTCACACCTCTTTTTTGCGCGCACAACGTATATGTAATGTGCCGCTGTTTAATACTACACCCCGAGAGGAGATATAATAATAATCAGGGAAGGAGTTTTTCCACTTAAAGGACAGTCGGAACGAGATCAATTTATTTAATTATTCAGAGTCGCCACTTGAGAAAATAATGGTGTCCCAAGTCACCGGTTTAATCCCGAACCGAGGAAATTTATCACTCTGTAATACAGTTTACGAAACTAGATATCTGGATAAGGAATTCTGTTAACCCGAGAGAAGGTGTTAGGCACTCCCGGATTCCGTGGTTTTAGCACGGTCGCTCAACTACAATTTTTGTTTTTATCTGATTTCTCTATATATTTTAACTATATGCTATTAATATTACCTTTTAAATTTTAGAAAAATTGCGACGTCACAGAAACACATTTCGAATCACACCGCAACCAGTACGCCTGTGACTTTAATGTATTTCAGTTTCGCCGAGAGTAAGATTTGGATCACATAAATGCGCATCCGTATTTAGGAAAGTATTTTATTAAAGTCATCCTTAAGAGTCTATCGTTTTTGTTAACTTCGGGAAAGACCGTGAAATTCGGTAAACGGTCCTTCCGAGTCTAAATTTTTGTAACAATTTATTTGAGGGTCCCGCAATTGTATACTTTTTGTTTGGCGAGGCTCATTTCATTATTTATTTAAAGGTCAATCCTAAACGCTATTGTAATTTTCATTTTTGTTTTTGTCTCTTAAAAATAAAAGAAGAGTCCTAATTAATTTATAAGTCCAATGTACTGTTAAACTAAAAAATTGGATTCAAATTCAATGATTTGCACAAAAATAGCCTCCTCGCTGGTGACAGTCCCGTGAAATGTGGCCTTCATATGGGCTCAATGGGCCAAGTCTAAACTATAATTCAGCATAGGTCCAATACAAGTTAAGCGTAATTCATCAATGAATTGAGTAACCAATTGTTTTGTTTTACTAATTGAAATTATTGGCAGCACACTATTAATCCTGAAATTCATAAGAACTTCTTTACATTCATTAGCATTAGCAAAGTTTGCATTAACCTTGAAATTTAAATCCATGTTCCTTGCTATTTGGTTCTATATCCTACTAAAACTCATAATCATCTCTAAATACATAAATGCATATTATAGTTTAACTAATCAACTCACGCTAACAGTCCATCTTATTGTTAAAATATCCATCTAAAACTCATAATCACCTCTAAATGAATAAAACATATATTATAACTTTACTAAACATACTCACGCAAACAACCCATCAGTTAACATAATTCAATATTTACACAAATTGTAAAATTTTAATTGGATGAACGTGTATTACTACTATTACACAGTTAACACAAATTAGAGCTAAACTATTAGAAGCCTCATGTTATCAAATCTGCAATTGGCATTACTCAATCTTTCATACATCAATGGGAGCTGGAAAATACCTGGAAATTACAATGAGGAAAGAAGAAGTCAGTTGCAGCAACACACAAACAGCAGCAACAGAACAACAACAGCAGCAGCCATATACAACAACAGCAGCAGAACACAACACCAACAGCAGTTCACAACAACAGCAGCAGTACACAACCACAGTAACAGCAAAACACAACAACAGCAAACCAGAGATAGATGCAAGAACCAACACAAAATCTGGCCAACCCTCAATGAAACAGTAACAAGCACACTTAGGAAATTTTCCTTCCTATCTCTCTATATGTCTCTGTTTTTCTCTTTTCTCACAGGCTCTCAATCTCTTAAATGTATTTGTATACTTTAGCTGTATGATTAGAACTCTCTCCAAAGTGTTTCACAGTGTGTATTTGTGTGAGTTTTCCTGAGTGTATCTGCCTGTATATCCAGTATTCTGTGTGTGTCCTTTTCAGTGTATCTATCCCTTCTACTTATAACAGAAAAATTCCTTTGGAACAACTAATTGTCTCATTAAAAAACTCTGTCCAGCCCCTAATATTCCCACTGTTAAACCACTAAATCCTGTCTAAGTATGGGATATTGATACAAAATGCTAAACACATGGTGTTGATGGGATACCCTGTTGTACAGCAGGCTCCACCAGGTTGTACCATGTGCCTTGCATCATGACTATTAGCTTTTTTTCTGATTTTCCTAAGCAAACTAAACAGCTATACCCAAATCCACTCAGATTTTAAAGTTACAGGTAAGCTGAAATTTGATCTAACAGTGATTCAAAGATTAAACAAACCAATTCCAATTTACTGCCACATTGTTCTAAAACTATTCTCATACAACTAGTTGTGGATACTTTAACACAACCAATTATCAGTCATAACAAACAAACCAACAGCTAACTCAATACTCAGAACAAACAACAAACAGAAAGAGTTTAATTCAAGCAAAACAAAACATTGCCCGAGGTTTCACACAACAACTTCTACGAGATTAGACGAACATTCAATTAAACACAACATGCATTATTGGTAACGAATTAAACTGATAAACAGTGATTCTAAAATCTCGGCCGAAAAATGAAACGAAATATTCGACGACGCTAATCGAAGCGAATACATATTTCATAACACACACATTCGAAACAGAAAGAACAATTGACCAGATAAACAGGTCTTTGAGGGAGAGGCAGAAAACAAAATGAATCAACAACAAACAAAAATCAAAACTATACTGGCCAACGAGTATAAAAACAAATAAAGACTGAAAAAGGAAAAGAGAATACCTCAAGAAGAGAAATTTGGAAACCAAGGACTTGGGATCGAACGGACTTGAACTTTTGAGGCCAAACGGGCTCGAGTTGGCATTTCTGGAGTCGAAAGGACTCTTATTGGAACGTTTTCAAATGAAAACGTCCCAATTAAAGTCTATTAGACTTCCATTGACGAAAACTCCCTAATTTTGAATATTAGGGTTCTTGGGCTCGAATTTGGGGTTCGAGTATTTTCGGTCAGATTCGAGTGAAACTAAGGGTGGTAAGTGTGTAAGGGAGGTCACAGGAGTGTTCCGGGTGAGTTTGGAGTGGTTTGGCGTGGTTTTGGTTTTAACTCAAATCTTCGATTGAAGATTCGAGACATTCGGGGATGACTCGAGGTTAACAGACCACGGATTTGTGTAGAGGGGGTTTAGGGGGAGCTATGGTGTTAATTTGGTGGTCATTGGCCTACCGGAACCGCCGTGAGGCGATTTCCGGTAGGCGGTGGACGGTGGTTCGACGGTGGTATTTCATCGTCTCTGAGGGAGACGAAGAAAGGGTCTGGGAGAATGAAAGCGGGTATGGGGTATTGAGGTTCTTTGGTATATTTAAAATGCAAGATTTAATTTCGGTCGTTGGATCAAACTTGATCAACGGCCTATATTATTCTCTTAGGTGTCAAACGCCGTCGTTTGATTAAGTTGGGAACTGGGTATTTTTGGGGAATTAATTGATTAATCTGGGCCGTTGGATAATAAAATCCAACGGTCCAGATCAACGGGGTCGTTTGGGATTGGGCAGATCGGGTCAGTTGGATGGGTAACGGGTATTGGGCCGGTTTTCAGGAGGGTTCGTTTGGGTTGGGAGGTGGTTTGGCCCAAATCTGATTTCCCTATCTCTTTATTTCCTAAAACTAGACCTTATATTGTATTATATATATATATATATATATATATATATATATATATATATATATATATATATATATATTAACTTGTAACACATTAATTTATTTTTTTTTACTAACAATTAACATACATAATTAAATACCAAATCACACAATTGTACATTAAATGACACAAAGGCAATAAATACATATTTTTGCAATTTTCTTTTCTTTAAAATTAAACACGGTTTAGTTAATTCCTAAACGCACAATTGAACTCCGAAATGCGCGCGCGACATATATTTTTGTATATTTTTTATTAATTTTAAACAAATAAACACACACAGATAAATAAAAATAACACAAAATCCACAAAAAAAATCACACACAATACAAAACTATTTTATTTTGAATTTTTTGGAAGTAATTCTCATGTAAGGCAAAAATCACGTGCTCACAGCTGCCCCTCTTTGCGCGGAGACACGAAGAGTTTTCGTGCAAAGATAAGTGAGCGGATACGAGCGATTTTTGCCCGTTTAAGCACTCCGTATGAAGCATATTTTGGAAAAGTTTGACCGAACCTTTGCTTCAAAAGGTCTCCTACATATCCCTGGCTAAAAGGGAATCAGGTCAATGTAGTTCGGGAAATTTTTGGTAGCTGGGGCTACCATGACTGCTGTGATCTTGTTCTTACTGATGTTGCTACTGTTGCCACTGCTTAACTGATCTCCTTATTACACCGTGCTAAACAAAAAAAAATAAGAAGCTAGACTAAGTTACAGTATTGCAAATTCTTATTTATCTTTTCAGCTTGATCTTGTCATGTTCATTGCCATCTTGCTGGTTCTGATGTTTCTTCACATGCTTCTTCTCTTCTGACAATTGTTATTTCGGTCTATCTTGATTGCCGAACTCCGACCATTGGTCCCTTCCTTGTGATCTTCGAACTATTCTGCTTCGAAGTCTGAATCTATCTTTCTGATCCTTGTTGCTTTCCTTCCGATTATGAACTTGGATTCATGCTGGGGATTTCCGTTACATTCTGTCACTTTCCGATGGTTCACTTTCCTTATCAATCTTAGAAAATGAGACGTCGTTCTACTTTTCTGCTGGGCTTTTGACTTTATCGGCACACTCTAATCATAAATCGCCACTCCATTCTTCAGGCGAGCTCCCTGACTTCAACTCCTAAACTTCGAAACTAAATCGCCACTCCATTCTTCAGGCGGGCTCCCTGACTTCAACTACAACTTCAAAACTAAATCGCCACTCCATTCTTCAGGCGGGCTCCCTGACTTCAACTACAACTTCAAAACTAAATCGCCACTCCATTCTTCAGGCGGGCTCCCTGACTTCAACTACAACTTCAAAACTAAATCGCCACTCCATTCTTCAGGCGGGCTCCCTGACTTCAACTACAACTTTGAAATTAAATCGCCACTCCATTCTTCAGGCAGGCTCCCTGACTTCAATTACAACGTCAAAACTAAATCGCCACTCCATTCTTCTGGCGGGCTTCCTGACTTCAACTACAACTTCAAAATAAATCGCCACTCTATTCTTCAGGCGGGCTCCCTGACTTCAACTACAACTTCGAAATTAAATCGCCACTCCATTCTTCAGGCGGGCTCCCTGACTTCAACTACAACTTCAAAATAAATCGCCACTCCATTCTTCAGGCGGGCTCCCTGACTTCAACTACAACTTCGAAATTAAACTGCCACTCCATTCTTCAGGCGGGCTCCCTGACTTCAATTACAACTCACTAACTCCATCCTATCCATATCGCCTTCCTTTGCTTCATGTACCATTTTCTTCTTCATGCATCGTTTCTTGGGCCACCTTTTCTTCTGAATTACCTTGTTTTGGAATTGCTTTCTTCCTGGATCGTGTTATTTTCCTTTGACTGCTGGGGATATCCTTGGGACCGTTTACTTACCTGCTGGAGATAATGCTACTGGGGAAGTATTCTTTACTTCCTTTTTTCTACTTCCTTTAACCTTTATTCTATCCCGAGCTTGCTGGGGGTTGAATTTTCATTGACTGAAAATTACCCTGGCAGGGACTCTCCTTTCCTTTTTCCTCTTTCCCAACCTCCTTCGGGACTTGCGCTTTGCTTTCTTGAAAACTTATGGTATATAATGTTGCTGGGAAAATCTCGAAAATCAGTGTTTCATTTCTCCAAGAACTGCTGGGGATAATATTAGGCTTAAAGATCACTTCCTCGTGTTGTCCGGCCTCTTTCAAAACTATTCTGCTTGAAACTGGTATTTTCCAAAATCTTGCGTTGCTTTCTATCCTTATCCACTAGGTATTTGCTTTCAAGAAAATTTTCGCCATGGGAGAAAATTTTCTGCCCCAGTTTGATAACCTTCTACGTGGCATGCTTTTCTGCCGACGAACCCTCTTTTCCTTCTTTAAATCAAAGAAAAATTGTTAGTTTCAAAAACATCGTGAGTGGTCATGCCGCTCTTGCTGGGGCAATTTTCCTTTTCTCTTTTAGCTGCTTTGCTTTATTCGAATTTTGGGGACGACGTTGATACTTGCTGGTGGATGGCGCTCTTTCCACCGGATCTCTCATCTCTCCTTTTATTCCAAACTTCAGTGTGGTCTGACCCTCTTGGTCGGTGATCTGTTGTGAGAAACTATCTTCCGGGTGTGTAATATATGTCCATCCTACTCCGTAATTCCCGTGAACCTTCCAATCAACCTATCGTTCCAATCTTAATATCGGAATGACTTTTGCCTTATTGCCTTGTTCCATGCCTATTCATCTTCATTGTACCGCTTTGGGAGACTTGGTAGTAAGCTTTGAAAAGTTAATTTTTGAAAACAAAAGAAAAGGAAAAATGATAGAAAAAGAATGCTGACCGCGAATGATAAAAGAAAGGGAAAACTTTTCTGAACTCAAAACTGGGAAAAACTTATCTGAATGTATAACTGATCCAATGGTTATGCTGTGCCTTCGAGATTAATCTACCCAGTCTATTTATGTCCATCACTTTCTAACGGCTGCGTTTTGCTAGAAGCAAACGAATGTCCCAACCTTGTCTCATGCGGACACCTTGTAACCATCTCGCCTTGTCACCTCATAGTGCCCTTCAAAGGGTTTTCACTAATGAGATTCTCTCATTTCTCTCGATCTCCCGTCGCCTTAGGGTGCTTGTAAAGGTTTTCACCGTAAGACTCTCTCATTTTATTTCTCTTAGCTTTCTTCGCCTTAAGGTGCCCGTGAGGCTTTTCACCGTAAAGACTCTCTCATTTCGCTTTCTTTCCATGCGATGGGTTGGGGTATTATCCATGAAATTTCCTCTAAAGGGCTATCCCTTTTCAGCTTGTGAGTCCTAGATTCAATCGAGGATTGAAGTGTCATTCGTAGTTTTCATTCGCATGACTTGGCATTTCTCCAATACTGATCAAGAGGTCTTTTTGGTCATTAATGTGGTTTTTGTGCGTGAGGCTAAAGGAAAAGGGTTTAATCTCAACGGTTAGCTCATTACAACTTTCGGAATCCACACTATCTTTTGAAACAATGACTTCTGCCCCAGTTCTGTTGCTTGGGGAATCTTTGATTTTTATTTTATTATGACCGAGCCGTGTGGCGCCTACGTATCCTTCTTGAGGAATCAGGTCGAACGTAGTTCACTTTTTCTTGTGTTTTTCTTTTTTTCTTTTTCTATTTTGTTATACATCTTTCTTGAGGATTCCAAAAGAGGGTATATGAAAGAATAATTAAGGCTCAAAGGGGAAAACAAGGGTTAAAGTGTTTGGGTAGTATAAAAAATTGCCTCTGTCATTTCATTCTCCGAAAAATACCAAATACAAACAAACGAAACCAAACGTTGACAACTACATTAAAGAATTACACATAATATCTTTTGACTGCATCGGAATTGATAGCCATATCGGTGCATCTTCCTTCAATATCAGTTAGACATAGAGCGCCCTTGGATAATACTCTAGTCACAACAAATGGTCCCTGCCAATTTGGAGCGAACTTGCCTTTCGCTTCGGCCTGATGTGGTAGAACTCTCTTCAGCACATGCTGTCCCACTTCAAATTTCCCGGGACGTACCTTCTTGTTATATGCTCTCGCCATTCTCTTTTGATACAATTGGCCATGACATACTGCTGTCAATCTCTTTTCATCGATCAAGCTCAATTGCTCCAATCGGGTTTTGACCCACTCATCGTCGTCAATCTGAGCTTCAGCGACAATTCGGAGGGATGGAATTTCAACTTCTGCTGGTATTACTACTTCAGTCCCGTACACCAACAAGTAAGGAGTTGCACCTACCGAAGTCCGGACGGTAGTGCGATAACCCAACAGTGCGAATGACAACTTTTCATGCCATTGCCTAGACCCTTCTACCATCTTCCTCAATATCTTCTTTATATTCTTGTTTGCTGCCTCAACCGCACCATTTGCTTTGGGACGATATGGTGTGGAATTTCGGTGTGTAATCTTGAACTGTTGACAGACCTCTTTCATCAATCCGCTGTTAAGATTGGCACCGTTATCTGTGATGATTATCTTTGGAATTCCAAACCTGTAAATGATGTGGGAATGTACGAAGTCCACCACCGCTTTCTTGGTCACTGATTTGAAGGTTTTGGCCTCCACCCACTTAGTAAAATAATCGATCGTTACCAGAATGAACCTATGACCATTGGAAGCCGCAGGTTCTATAGGTCCAATAACATCCATACCCCATGCAACAAACGGCCATGGTGCTGACATTGTATGCAATTCGGTCGGTGGAGAATGAATCAAATCTCCGTGTATCTGACACTGATGGCATCTTCGCACGAAACTTATACAATCACGCTCCATAGTGAGCCAGTAATATCCTGCTCGAAGAATCTTCTTTGCCAATACATATCCGCTCATGTGTGGTCCACAAACTCCGGAGTGTATATCTGTCATCACCATCGTGGCTTGACTCGCATCTATACATCTTAACAGTCCCAAATCTGGGGTTCTTTTGTACAGTACCCCTCCACTAAGGAAAAATCCGTTCGCCAATCGCCGAATAGCTCTCTTTTGATCTCCAGTTGCCTGCTCTGGGTATATTCCTAACCTGAGGTATTCTTTGACGTTACGAAACCATGGCTCACCATCCATCTCTTCCTCTATCATATTGCAATAAGCATGCTGATTCCGAATCTGAATATGTAATGGATCAACACGAATCTTGTCCGGGTGATGTAATATCGATGCCAACGTAGCTAAAGCATCGGCAACCTCATTATGCATCCTTGGGATATGCCTGAATTCTACTGATCGGAAACGCTTGGTCAGATCATGCAAACATTGACGATACAGGATAAGCTTCAAATCTCTGGTTTCCCATTCTCCCTGAATCTGGTGTACTAGAAGGTCCGAGTCCCCCAAGACCAAGACGTCCTGTACATCCATGTCTACCGCTAATCGCAACCCTAAGATGCATGCCTCGTACTCAGCCATATTGTTGGTACAATGAAAACGCAGTTGAGCAGTAACAGGATAATGATGTCCCGTTTCAGAGATAAGCACAGCCCCTATTCCGACTCCTTTTGCGTTCGCCGCTCCGTCGAAGAAAAGCTTCCACCCCGGATCCTCGGTTAACTCCAACCCATCAATTTGCAATACTTCTTCATCTGGAAAATACGTCCTCAAAGGTTCGTATCCGTCATCAACATGATTCTCAGCTAAGTGATCAGCTAAGGCTTGAGCTTTCATAGCCGTCCTTGTCACATAGATGATGTCGAACTCGGTAAGTAATATTTGCCATTTTGCTAACCTCCCTGTAGGCATAGGCTTCTGGAAAATATACTTCAACGGATCCAAACGCGAGATGAGGTAAGTGGTGTAAGAAGACAAATAATGTTTCAGCTTTTGGGCTACCCAAGTCAAAGCACAACATGTATTTTCCAAATGAGTGTACTTAACCTCGTGGACCGTGAATTTCTTACTGAGGTAGTAAATGGCCCGTTCCTTTCTGCCAGTAAGATCATGCTGCCCCCAGCACGCAGCCGAACGAATTCTCCAAGACTGTTAGATAAAGAATCAGGGGTCTACCCGGTTCGGGCGGAACCGGTACGGGTGGGTTTGACAGATACCCTTTGATTTGGTCAAACGCTTCCTGACATTCTGTCGTCCATTCTATCGCAGCGTCTTTCTTCAACAGATGGAATATGGGTTCACAGGTTGTTGTAAGCTGAGCAATAAACCTACCGATGTAATTTAACCTTCCCAACAAACTCATTACCTCTGTTTTATTCTTTGGCGGGGGTAACTCCTGGATGGACTTGATTTTGGATGGGCCCAACTCAATGCCCCGTCGGCTGACGATGAATCCTAGTAACTTTCCTGATGGAACTCCGAATGCATATTTGGCGGGATTAAGCTTGATATCATATCTTCGAAGTTTTTGGAAAAACTTCCTGAGATCAGCGATGTGGTCTTCTTGACGTCTAGATTTTATGATCACATCATCCACGTACACTTCAATTTCTTTGTGTATCATGTCATGGAATACCGTTGTCATCGCCCTCATGTATGTTGCCCCTGCATTCTTGTCACGACCCCAAATCCGGTCGTGATGGCGCCCAGCACATTGCTAAGCCAGCCTGACCAATCAATATCAATAACGGAGCTAGAAGCTCTCTTTAACCCATTTAAGCATTTCAAAATATGAAACAATAGTACAACAGCGGGGAAACCAAGTCCCAAAATATACTAACTCCCAGAGACCGAAGGGTCAAGAGTCATGAGCCTCTAAAGAACATAAGTGTATAAAGGTTTACAAGATACCAAGTGCGGAAAGAAAAGTCAATACAACATCAAGACAGTAAGAAGGAATATCGGGTCCTGCGGACTCTGCAGCTACCTCGAATATCCACAAACGTCGCCTCGCACAGCTACTGGATCACTGCTGAGAGGTACCTGGATCTGCACACAAGGTGCAGGGAGTAAAATGAGTACTGCCAGACTCAGTGGTAATAAACAAGGGTAAGACAGCGCAGATAACAAATCCGCAATAAAGCACTATGTAAAACTATAATCAGCTACCCTGTCATAGAATCAATATTCACTGTACCTGTACCGACAAATACCAATAAATAGCATAAAAGCTAGCATATGTAGCTAAATGCAATGCAATGCATGATATGACCGCTACGGCGCGTAGCCCGACTCCAATTTTGGGTACCCGTGCTCACTGTGGGGGTTCAGACTCCGGAGGGCTCCTACAGCCCAAGCACATCTCATAGAGATATTCCTGCGGCGTGCAGTCCGATCCAACATATATCTCGCTGCGGCGTGCAGCCCGATCCACTACTAGTCGGCTAATATGCAGATACAGCCTCGCAGGCTCAAAAGTAGTTTTTGAAAACTCTTTTATCATTTTTCAGTTGGAAAACAGTAATATCAAGTTCCAGAGATTGGAATTAGCATAATAACAAAAATAGCCGCGGACTAGTAGTAAACTAGCATGTCTATATGATAAGACCATGATAACGATCCTCGCGGGATCCAATAACTGGCTCACGGCCCACATGTATACTCAACCGCCCAAGAAGGGGGTTCCTCGCTCAAGAGTGGCCATTATCACAATATATATATATGCAACCATCCGAGAAGGAGGTTCGACGGCTCGAGAATAGCCAATAATACAGTATCAACGGGTCGGACTAATATATAGTCTCCAGTTCATGATCGACCCCGCACTCTCAAGAGTGTGCGTGTCTCGCCGCTATACAGCGTCACAAAGTGGTATACCGGGGTTTCGAACCCGCTGGTCATCACCCACATATATTACTCACCTCAATACGGCGCGACGACTACTCCGCAATGCCCTTGCCACGAGAATCAAGCTCCGCACGCGTAGAATCTGATCAAATACAGTAGAAACACAACAAATTAGGCCAATGGGACGACACCCAATCAAAACAACTCAATTTACATCAAAATTCCCAAAGTTGTCAAAACCCGACTTTCGGTACGCTTGTCGAAAAATCACGAAAGTCACATATTCGGAACCCTCATCTCAATACGAGTCTAAGCATATCAATTTTACCAAATTCGGACTCCATTTGCCCATTCAAAACCTTGATTTTCTAAAGTCCAAGCCTAGGGCTAAATCCTCCATAAATTACCCCAAATTCCTCCATTTTCATGATATAATTGCATAATATTACCAATACTAATCATAGTTTAAGTCCATAGATGATTACCTGATGATTTCCCTTGAATTTCTCTTCAAAATCGCCCAAATCGCCTCTAAAGCCGAGACCCAAAATGTGTGAAATGTTCTGAAATTTTTCTAACTTCGGATACACTTACTTACAGCGATTTTCGCTTCTGCGGAATATTTTCCGCTCCTATGCACCCGTATCCGCGACCAAAGGGTCGCTTCAGCGGTTCCAGGCCTGGCCGGCCATTTCCACTTCTGCGAGCAAAGGGCCGCTTAAGCGGGCCCGTTTCTGCGAAGGAACTTCCGCTTCTGCGGAAACATCCGCCTCTGCGCACCATTGACCGCTTCTGCGGTCTCGCCCAAGCGGTCGAGTGTCCGCTTCTGCGGAACATGCCCATTTTCTCCCCGTCCGCTTCTGCGATCACTGGCTCGCACCAGTGACCTCGCTTCAGCGGAATGGCTTCCGCTTCTGCGTAACCAGCCGCTCCTGCGCATCTCGTCCGCTTCTGCGGACACGCTCCTGCGTCCAAAATTCCACAGGAGCGGAAACAACTGAAGCAGGATCCCAACCTGCAATTCTTCCACAATTTCTCCCGTTTAACCATCCGAAATCACCCCGAGGCCCCGGGACCTCATCCAAACATACCAACACATCTTAATACCTTATTCGAACTTGCTCCAATCCTCAAAACACGTCTAATAACACCAAAACCCATAATTCACATCAAATTCAAGCCTAAATTCCTTAAAACATTCCGAATTACACATTCGATCAAAAACCCGACCAAACGACGTCCGAATGACCTGAAATTTTGCAGGCACATCCAAAATCACCTAGCGAAGCTACTGCCACTGTCGGAATTCCATTCCGACCCCCGAATCAAAATCTCACCTACCGTTCGGATTTCGCCAAAATTCAACCTTAGCCAATTCAAGCCTATTTCTACACCGGGCCTCCAAATTCGATTCCGATCGCTCGCCTAAGTCACAAATCACCTCCCGGAACTAACCGAATCATCAGAATCCGATTCCGAGCCCTCTAACCAAATAGTCAACTCCAGGTTGACTTTCCTTATTCAAGTTTCCTTCAAAAAGGCTATATGCCTCATTTTCAATCCAATTCACTCCTAACTCACCCGATAGGCTCTAACACCGATATAAAATCATCAAACATGCATTTACAACATAACGGGGTGATAATTCTCGTGACGACGGGCCGGGTCATCACATTCTCCCCCTCTTAAACAATCGCTCGTCCTCGAGCGTACCCAGAGTTGTACAGGAAGCAATTCCATAGCTAAAAGACCTTACCAAGCATATATTCGGGCGATCATACGTCATCCTATCTCACATAAGTCTGACAACACCATATAGTTGAAATCTCACAGACCATCTCAACCATAAACCACATTGCACTTTCCGAAATCATATACCAATTGCTAATCCCATGTCTATATTCACGATACACTAGAATCCACTGCAATAAACCACGCTCACCACTCCGGGTGAGATCATATGATGTATCAAACAACCCAATCGCTCGAGACAATAGTCTCTAATCACAATAATTTCTCACGATAACCAAATACCAACTGAAAAACCTTTTTTATTAGATAGAGTCTTGTTCCAACACCTTCATATCATGCCCACGGTAACCGAACACGCGATATATCGATCCCATCTCTCAGGTCGACCATTCATGAATCCATTTCACTTTTAACTGATACCACCACAGATTTCGAACCCAAATCTCGGTATTACCTTTCTAACCAGCTGAAATCACATATACTCACATTCCTTATTGGCTCCAACGACCATTTCGATTATGACACACCGCACTGGTGATATGACACCTCAACACCGGCCTAAGCTACGATGAGCACAACACAGGCTCCAATAGAGACATCCGAACATACTCAAATCATGACAACTGTCTTCAACAAGAGAGCTGTAATTCAATTCCTCTGTGCCATCATAACATAGAACTGAGATCGCGTCTCGCATTATAGAAATAGAGTACATGACTACTTCTCGAAAGGTCATAACATCACGTGGCCTTGCCACGATTCATGATTCTATCCAAACATTATTACTCAAGAAGCACCCCAATTTACCAAGCTCAAACGATCAGCCACGCACATATTTAGGTCTGAACCCAAGCAATCAACCTCACCCATGGTGAAACAATTAACGTATGCTATCAAATCCTGAAAGAACACAACCGATGTGCCATTCGCCAAGCGATACTCAATACAGGACTTTTCCTCAGAAGCGAGGAAGTATTGTATACCAGGTAACATATAACTAACTATATTTTCACAATATTCCGTTGCGGCGTGCAACCCGCTCCAATGACATACCCGTGGCGGCGTGCCACCCGATCTAGATACCATACCTGTGGCGGCGTGCCACCCGTCAAATGAATACGCGTCGAGTCAAGTTGCTCATCATAATAAACATATATCGCCTCAAGTTTGGCCACATGAAACGCATCCGACAACGTTTCTCAATACTGGAACTGAATCAATGGTAGATACTTCTACACTAACATCCGCCACTAAGGTCCAACTGACAAAGCAATGCCTACCAGCCGTCCGCTGGTCCTGTGTACAACTACTCTGTTGGAGCATACTCTGATGTTCTCTGCTACGCAATTTGTGCCATTTTCCGACATAGCCCATATCACATTAGTCTAGACGACCTGGCTTATGTCAACCAGTCTGAAATAAGGTATCATAACCCAAATTCATCATATCAAGCTAAGAGCTAAGCGGTGCTAATACACACGATATACAACCACTGCATAGGCGGATTACGAGAACTTCCAGACTCTAACACATGTATTACATATGGATCACTATGCCTGATCCCACACTCCACCGTACGATTACATAACACACATCAAGCATCTATTCATACCTCGAAAGCCATTCAAAAATTTCACTATGCCATCAACAATTCGATCATCACAGCCGATCCGACAAGCGAACACCACTATACCCCTAGATATTATCAGTTTACATTACCTTGTCCCTTTGCACCATATACCCTGCCAAATTACTAGAATAGCAGTACCATTTCCTTAGATCACCAGAAAGATCGATTCTTAAATCACCTGCAGCTGTCCGCGCTGCTCAATAAGTTTAATGACTCCCCATATATTATGAACTGATCTCAAAACCTAGAATATACCATTATCAACTTTCCATAACACATCGCGTATACCATACTAAGATAACATGGAAATTCTTATCCCTTTCCTACGCCGCAAACATGGACGCACTCAACTAGTCAAGGACTTTTATGATCTCATATAGAGAAAACTCATTACACATTCCAAGCTTTGCATACCAACAGGAAATACACTCATTTTTCAAACCACATTAAAACACATCATAAACTCTTTCTCCCAATCACATTGCATAAGTTAAACTGCCAGGACTGAGTCCTTATACACATATTATACCCATATCGGGTTACACGACTGCCAACACTCAAAAGCTTTATTGCACAATATCTACAAGACTCATTACTTCAACCACATACCAGGAATTAGTCGTATTCTTTATCATACCGCTTCGGTTTATTAACAAGTTGTTCCATTTACCCAGTTTCCTTTCTGATTCATCTTTGATTTAATATTAACCACTACTGTAGCACCATAACACATGAACTCATTCCACACGAGACTCGTACATAAGACCACATGGTCTGAGACATATAGGCCACTGAATACTCTCTCAATATTTCCGGAAGGATCACATCCTACAATACTTTATTTTGAAGAACCTCTTGCGATTTGAATTCGTTATCATTACCTTCCAATACGGATTACATAGAATCCCATCATTCACATAATATAACACAAGTACCGATCTCTTCTAACGAAACCACCATCGTTAGCCACATGCACAAATTTGAGACACCTGACTGTTACAAGTAAAATCTTGAACACCGTAAACAATTCTCGAGCGTCAGTCATCCTTATTCAGCTGTAATTCAACTGTCTTATTGAACAGAACCACTCGTGCCTTATTAGAACTCTGACACTGCAGATCATGATTACATACGGATACTATTAGCTATCACTCTTTTCTATACACCAAGCATTCCTTACCAACATCAGTTCAAAATACCCTAGTATTTCTTCACATCTACGAAGCACCATAACCTTTATTAGAATTTTCCCAAACATACTTAGAGACAGAATCAACATAGCACACAATAGTGCAATCGGTTAATCAATAGCAACCTCCCCAACTTAGCTCGAAGCCATTCATCAAAGCACTTTCAACCACTCATATCAGTATTACTCAAGTGATGCCGAAATGTTAGTATGATATTAAACTCAAGTCATTTACAAGCTTCGACGGAGATTCGAATCATCAGAAATATTAACTCTTTTGCAATTCTTGCATTCATTCACACACAACAGTTACGCCCCCTCTTTAGGTGACAAAATCTTTTCTAAGTCCCGAATTTTCCAAAAATTTCGGCAGAGTTTCCTTTGTAAATTAGCCTATCCACCTGCCAGAGAATCACCAAACCATCCTAGCTATACTTCCACAACTCAACAAGATATCACAATGTATTTCAACAACATTAAATCTCAATACTACACGAATTATATCATCACAATTTATACTTGAACCTGCGATGTATCTGCTCAAATCATAACATATATCGAATACCATTCAATTACACATCAGAATCAACCCACCTATTTTTCCTCAATCTAGTATTTAAGTACAACACCTTCTACCAGGATATACATAGCATAATCATTTTAGTCTTCCCGAGTTTAAACTTGTTCCACTACAAATAAGGCATTTTACCTTCCAATTACGAGATATGATAAATATTCACCACGCCCATAGCTCGGGGCTACACAACAGTTTAGATAAGAGTCGAACAATTAACAACTCATCCATTAGTAAGCCTCCCTAATAATCTACAGATCGGCAAAAGGCCGCAAACATGGCTACTAGACCGAGTACATAGATATAAGCCCCGTCTTAGTCACTTTACACAATAATTTATCAATTGGGAAGGATCAAGTCCAAATCCCCAGTCATAATACCACCACACTCGTCACATGACGCGTGTTCCATCTCAGCACAGCACTGTATAGTGCAAATACGGGGTTTCAAACCCCCAATACATTATCTATTGCCACTACTCACAAAATCATCACCTCGATGCTCAAATCATAAACAAAGTCCAGCCTCAAGTCATCCTGACTGGCCCAACATGAACGCACAGAGATTATATCTCGCCCCTCGTTCGAGGAAATCA
Organism: Nicotiana noctiflora; assembly: GCA_032618575.1. NCBI lineage: Eukaryota > Viridiplantae > Streptophyta > Magnoliopsida > Solanales > Solanaceae > Nicotiana > Nicotiana noctiflora. The sequence goes on along the minus strand of JASVEL010009010.1, from coordinate 206,161 downwards.
CAAGCCATAAGGCAATTACATTACCGAGCGCTCGATGCGTACACAGACGTGTGGAAGGAATTTCAAAAATTATCTCTCAAGCTGAATCAAGTGCGCACGATAAGAATTCCAAGAAATGTGAAGTGTTTCCTAAAGGTTCGCAGCCTCCCGAGGATAAGTACAGGCGTCCCCGTACCGATCCACAAGACTCTACTAACCGGCTCAAGACTCATGAGGCCTAGTAAACCTAGGCTTTGATACCAACTTGTCACGACCCCAAATCCGGTCGTGATGGCGCCCAGCACATTGCTAAGCCAGCCTGACCAATCAATATCAACAACGGAGCTAGAAGCTCTCTTTAACCCATTTAAGCATTTCAAAATATGAAACAATAGTACAACAGCGGGGAAACCAAGTCCCAAAATATACTAACTCCCATAGACCGAAGGGTCAAGAGTCATGAGCCTCTAAAGAACATAAGTGTATAAAGGTTTACAAGATACCAAGTGCGGAAAGAAAAGTCAATACAACATCAAGACAGTAAGAAGGAATATCGGGTCCTGCGGACTCTGCAGCTACCTCGAATATCCACAAACGTCGCCTCGCACAGCTACTGGATCACTGCTGAGAGGTACCTGGATCTGCACACAAGGTGCAGGGAGTAAAATGAGTACTGCCAGACTCAGTGGTAATAAACAAGGGTAAGACAACGCAGATAAGAAATCCGCAATAAAGCATTATGTAAAGCTATAATCAGCTACCCTGTCATAGAATCAATATTCACTGTACCTGTACCAACAAAATACCAATAAATAGCATAACAGCTAGCAGATGTAGCTAAATGCAATGCAATGCATGATATGACCGCTACGGCGCGTAGTCCGACTCCAATTTTGGGTACCCGTGCTCACTGTGGGGGTTCAGACTCCGGAGGGGCTCCTACAGCCCAAGCACATCTCATAGAGATATTTCTGCGGCGTGCAGTCCGATCCAACATATATCTCGCTGCGGCGTGCAGCCCGATCCACTACTAGTCAGCTAATATGCAGATACAGCCTCGCAGGCTCAAAAGTAGTTTTTGAAAACTCTTTTATCATTTTTCAGTTGGAAAACAGTAATATCAAGTTCCAGAGATTTGGAATTAGCATAATAACAAAAATAGCTGCGGACTAGTAGTAAACTAGCATGTCTATATGATAAGACCATGATAACGATCCTCGCGGGATCCAATAACTGGCTCACGGCCCACAAGTATACTCAACCGCCCAAGAAGGGGGTTCAACGGCTCAAGAGTGGCCATTATCACAATATATATATGCAACCATCCGAGAAGGAGGTTCGACGGCTCGAGAATAGCCAATAATACAATATCAACAGGTCGGACTAATATATAGTCTCCAGTTCATGATCGACCCCGCACTCTCAAGAGTGTGCGTGTCTCGCCGCTATACAGCGTCACAAAGTGGTATACCGGGGTTTCGAACCCGCTGGTCATCACCCACATCTATTACTCACCTCAATACGGCGCGACGACTACTCCGCAATGCCCTTGCCACGAGAATCAAGCTCCGCACGCGTAGAATCCGATCAAATACAGTAGAAACACAACAAATTAGGCCAATGGGACGACACCCAATCAAAACAACTCAATTTACATCAAAATTCCCAAAGTTGTCAAAACTCGACTTTCGGTACGCTTGTCGAAAAATCACGAAAGTCACATATTCGGAACCGTCATCTCAATACGAGTCTAAGCATATCAATTTAACCAAATTCGGACTCCATTTGCCCATTCAAAACCTTGATTTTCTAAAGTCCAAGCCTAGGGCTAAATCCTCCATAAATTACCCCAAATTCCTCCATTTTCATGATATAATTGCATAATATTACCAATACTAATCATAGTTTAAGTCCATAGATGATTACCTGATGATTTCCCTTGAATTTCTCTTCAAAATCACCCAAATCGCCTCTAAAGCCGAGACCCAAAATGTGTGAAATGTTCTGAAATTTTTCTAACTTCTGATACACTTACTTACAGCGATTTTCGCTTCTGCGGAATATTTTCCGCTCCTATGCACCCATATCCGCGACCAAAGGGTCGCTTCAGCGGTTCCAGGCCTGGCCGGCCATTTCCACTTCTGCGAGCAAAGGGCCGCTTAAGCGGGCCCATTTCTACGAAGGAACTTCCGCTTCTGCGGAAACATCCGCCTCTGCGCACCATTGACCGCTTCTGCGGTCTCGCCCAAGCGGTCGAGTGTCCGCTTCTGCGGACCATGCCCATTTTCTCCCCGTCCGCTTCTGCGATCACTGGCTCGCACCAGCGACCTCGCTTCAGCGGAATGGCTTCCGCTTCTGCGTAACAAGTCGCTCATGCGCATCTCGTCCGCTTCTGCGGACACGCTCCTGCGTCCAAAATTCCGCAGGAGCAGAAACAACAGAAGCAGGATCCCAACCTGCAATTCTTCTACAATTTCTCCCGTTTAACCATCCGAAATCACCCCGAGGCCCCCGGGACCTCATCCAAACATACCAACACATCTTACTACCTTATTCGAACTTGCTCCAATCCTCAAAACACGTCTAATAACACCAAAACCCATAATTCACATCAAATTCAAGCCTAAATTCCTTAAAACATTCCGAATTACACATTCGATCAAAAACCCGACCAAACGACGTCCGAATGACCTGAAATTTTGCAGGCACATCCAAAATCACCTAGCGAAGCTACTGCCACTGTCGGAATTCCATTCCGACCCCGGATCAAAATCTCACCTACCGTTCGGATTTCGCCAAAATTCAACCTTAGCCAATTCAAGCCTATTTCTACACCGGGCCTCCAAATTCGATTCCGATCGCTCCCCTAAGTCACAAATCACCTCCCGAAACTAACCGAATCATCAGAATTCGATTCCGAGCCCTCTAACCAAATAGTCAACTCCAGGTTGACTTTCCTTATTCAAGTTTCCTTCAAAAAGGCTATATGCCTCATTTTCAATCTAATTCACTCCTAACTCACCCGATAGGCTCTAACACTGATATAAAATCATCAAACATGCATTTACAACATAACGGGGTGATAATTCTCGTGACGACGGGCCGGGTCGTCACAATTCTTCAGGCCGAATGGCATTACCCGGTAGCAATAAGTTCCCCACGGTGTGATAAAAGCCGTCTTTTCTGCGTCCTCTTCATCCATCAAGATCTGACGATATCCCGCGTAGCAATCCACAAAGGATCCGATTTCACATCCGGCGCAATTATCAATTAGGATATGGATATTGGGAAGCGGGAAATTATCCTTAGGGCTCGCCTTGTTGAGATTGCAGTAGTCCACGCATACTCTGATCTTTCCGTCTTTCTTTGGCACCGGTACTATGTTAGCCAACCATTCGGGGTATCGAGTGACACGAATGACTTTCGCCTGCAACTGTTTGGTTACTTCCTCCTTGATCTTTACACTCATCTCCGTCTTGAATTTCCGCAGTTTCTGCTTGACGGGAGGATATGCCGGATCAGTGGGTAATTTATGAACCACTAGATCAGTGTTGAGTCCCGGCATGTCGTCGTACGACCATGCGAAAATGTCTTTAAACTCCACGAGTGTTTTGATCAATTCTTCTCTCAGGTTGGGTTCAATATGGACACTTATTCTGGTTTCTTTGACGTCATCTGTGTCCCCCAGATTAACAGCCTGAGTATCATTTAAATTTGGTTTGGGTTTTTCCTCGAAGTGACTTAATTCTTCACCGATTTCTTCTACGGTTTCATCATCGCCGTATTCCGATTCACTCTCGTCACCTCTTATTTCATGCATTATTATTTCCAAACCAGATTGACTTTCTAGACTGGGTTGATTAATCTTAAAGCACGCCATATCATTAAGATCAGTTGAAAGAAAGCTGCTCAGAAAAGTAAAAAGAATGAAAATAAACAAAATTAGACACGAAGGGACCAAAATTTCATTAAAGGGAACAGTACAAGGAAAAACAAGCTTGCAAACTCAAATCAAAATAAACTGAAACAAACGGATTTTACTTCGGGGACAACCCCAACACAAAATTTCGAAAGAAAACAATCCAAACAAACTACCAAGACTCCTTCCGGACAGTGAGAGGAGTAGCCTTCCAATTATTCAACTTTGCTTTCAATCCCACAAACTGTATCTCGGCATGGCTGGATCCTTCGCCATCCTCTAGCATGCATACATCTGCGAATAGGTCCTCGAACTTTCTTAAGAACTCTTCGTCTGGCCTAACCATAGGACTGGGAACCTTTGTCGTCGGATGTCCTCTTACTCCGGACCTGACAAAAGATCGGGAAAGGCGCGGAACAGGCTTCGGGAGCACCCATGTCTTCTGCTTGTTCCTCTTGGCTCGCTGGATGTCCTCTGATGTTGGCTTGAATCCCAAGCCGAAGGTTCCCATATTTTCGACCACAGATACCGGTTGTATGATTCCTTGCAGAGATGCACCTAAACCTTTGCTGGGTATGAAACCGTTTCTCAGCATTTCATGAGCCACCATGACGTCAGCAGTAATTATTCTGTCATTGGGAATGCATTCCCCTTCTGGAACTCGGTTGGCGGATACCACATCGCAGATCCGGTATACCCATGGCCCAACATCCTCTTCTGTCTCAACAAAGGGGACGATGGTGCCTGGTTGTAGATCAGTCTCTCCATGGACTACGATCTCCCGTTGGTCCCACTCAAACTTGACTAGTTGGTGTAGGCTGGATGGAACCGCTTTTGCGGCATGGATCCACGGTCGCCCTATCAGAAGGTTATATGACACTACCATGTCCAGCACCTGGAATTCCATGGTGAACTCTACTGGTCCGATTGTCAAAATTAACACTATGTCCCCAACCGACGCCTTACCTCCTCCATCAAACCCTCGGACACATATGTTGTTCTTGTGTATCCTGCCGATATCCACTTTCAACTTGTTTAGTGTAGAAAGAGGACAAATGTTCGTGCTGGACCCATTGTCGACTAGGACTTTGGTAACCACCGACTCCTCACACTTTACCGTAAGATATAAAGCCTTGTTGTGCTCGGTGCCTTCCTCAGGCAACTCATCATCGGTGAAGGTGATCCGGTTTGCTTCGAAGATCCTATTGGTGATCTTTTCCAAATGACTCACAGAGATTTTATCAAGCACATGGGCCTCATTCAAAACTTTCATCAAAGCTTGTCGATGTTCTTCAGAATGTATCAGCAAGGACAGCAATGAGATTTGCGCAGGAGTCTTCTTCAGCTGTTCTAGGACAGAATAATCATGCATCTTCATCCTTTTCAGGAATTCCTCTGCCTCTTCATCAGTTACCGGCTTTTTTAGTGTTGCCGGAGTAGTCTTCCTTAATTCCGCATGGGCAAAACATCTCCCTGAGCGGGTCAGACCTTGCGCTTCGCAAACTTCCTCTTTAACTTCTTTCCCTTTGTAAGTTGTCGTGATCCGATCATAATTCCATGGAATAGCTTTGCTATCAGCTATTGGCAACTGTATTGCTGGCTTGATGATGAAAGGATCCACTCGAACACCTGCTACAGTCAAGACGTGTTTGGTTGCGGCCCCTGGTACAACTATTTTCACTCCCTCCAGCCTCATGGGCACTTTGTTCACACTTCCCTTTTCTGCTTCCAACCCCTCTTGTACGTCCTTCTTACAGATGAGTGACTCATCAAGGCTTGGCCCCTTTTTCATTCCTACCCCACTAGACTTGATCATCATTACAGTCTGAGATGTTTTCTCCTTTCCCTCTTCGACTCGTACCAACTCGATCATGTTAGTCTCATGATGAGCTGGAAGTGGATTTTGGTTGATGTTGGGCTCCGCCGGAGTCTGGACCTCAATTCGGCGAGTGTCAATGAGTTCCTGGATGGCTGTTTTCAACCGCCAACACTTTTCTGTGTCATGCCCCGGACATCCTGAGCAGTATGCACAATTTATTGAATGATCCAGATTCTTTGGAAGAGGGTTTGGTAGCTTAGCCGCGACCGGATTTAGCAACCCTACTTGCTTCAAACGGTGGAACAAACTTGTGTAAGACTCTCCCAAGGGAGTAAAGGTCTTCGTCCTTGGTGCTCTGTCGTTCTTGAAGGCTTGATTCGGACGTAAGCTCGCACCCGTGGGATTTCTATAGGCTTTTGGGGGTGGTAATTATTCTGTGGATTTGGCGCACGCCATGGTGCCTGAACGGGAGGTGGAGCATATGATTGGGCATGATGGACGGTGAAGTGAGCATCTGGTGTTGGGTAATAGTGTTGTGGATGGCTATATGGATTGTGAGAGTAATTTTATTGTTGGGGCTGTGGCGAATTATAATGGGGTGCGGGGCCTCTGTTCCTGAACCATGCTCCGGAATCAACTGCCGCGACCTCTTCTTTCCTCTTTTTCCCAAGCACTCCTCCGGTGCCACTTTGAATAGCTTGAGTGGTGGCTTTCAACGCTGCATAACTCATGATCTTGTTAGCTTTCAAGCCTTCCTCGATCATAGCCCCCATCTTTATCACCTCAGTGAATGACTTACCCACGGACGTTACCAGATGTCCGAAATAGGTTGGTTCCAGTGTCTGTAGGAAGTAATCCACCATTTAATTCTCTCTCATCGGCGGATCTACCCTCGCTGCCTGTTCCCTCCAGCGGAAACCAGATTCTCTAAAACTTTCGGTGGGTTTCTTCTCTAACTTTAGCAATGATAAGCGATCGGGGATTATTTCAAGATTATACTAGAACTGGCCGATGAATGCTTGAGCCAAGTCATCCCATGTAAACCATCTGCTGGGATCCTGCCTAGTGTACCACTCTAGTGCAGACCCCCCTAAACTCTGACCGAAGTAAGCTATCAGAATCTCATCTCGCCCTCCGGCTCCTCGCATTTTACTACAAAAACCTCAAAGATGGGCTACTGGGTCACCATGCCCTTCGTATAGGTCAAACTTGGGCGTTTTGAACCCGGCTGGCAATTGGACGTCTGGGAATGGACACAGATCTTTGTAAGCGACACTGACCTGGTTACCCAAACCATGCATATTCCTGAAGGACTGCTCCAGGCTTTTAACCTTTCGAATGACTTCCTCATGCTCCGAACTTTTAACGTGCTTTTCTGGTTCTGCCGTGTTATCCCAGTGAGGGGTGTGTGAATGCGGTTTAGGAGTCTTAAAGGTAGGCTCAGGAGAATAACAATGATTGTCGTGGATTTTAAAAAGCGGCTCACTGGACGACTTTTGTAAAGTAGCGGGTGGAGGTGCCACAAAAACAGGGGTAACCGGGGGAGGAGGATTTTGTCTGGCTGGTGAAACCGGGGAGGTATATGGGTTTTTCCCTTGATAATAAGGATAGATTGGTGCACTTGTTGAGGGGTCAATGGGCGGATGCTCTGGTGCTGGTGGAAGAGTAGGAAGGTTTGGTGATGATTGTCCCCTAGCCCAGGCTAGGTGCATCTCTGTCATTTGCTGTCTCAACCGGTCCACTTCTTCTTTCATGATTTGTATCTCTGTTTTCTCCACATCGATACTTTTGCCGGAACTAGACATGCTTGTTGGAATTGGACCTTTTGATCTGGTATGGTAAGGGTGATCGTCCAGTATACTCTATCAAGTCAACTGCTAACTTTTCTGGAATGCAACAAACTTATTAGCTCACTGATTTTAACGGGCATGTTATCGCACGTTTGGATGCAATGCACCTAATCAATTAACCATTTCTACATGTATTCCTCGCATGCGTCATTCCATCTTTTCTTTTTCTTATCCTTAAAAATTTTATTGTCATTAACCTCCCCATTTTCTTTTCTCTTTTTAGCGGTGGTCGAATCTTATGTCGATTGCCTACGTATCATGTAACCGCGTGAATCAGACAGAGCGTAGTTCTAATAACAAGATTGTGGCGAAATTCGGTAATTTTTATATCAAAAACCCTTACAGTTACAAAACATGTCTTACAATAATCAACAAAATAGGAGAAATGCTTGACTCGAAAAAAATAAAATAAAATGCCAACCAGCTTGACTCAATATTTCAAAATACATCTTTTAATCAGCAGTCTAATGCTCTTAAATTCCTGGGGGCCCGCGAGGCATCATTCGGCCTTGCCGCGGGCCTTGGTGTGAGGTCCCTATGTAGTCCCCTTAACTCTCCCATGATCTGATGAACATAGTCCATAACTGAAGCAAAAAGGGCAGTGCGGGGCACTTGTTCACAAGCTAAGCACTTCATGGTGACATAATGCCCAATTTCCTCAATTCTGTCCTTGATTCTGTCCCTTTCTCCGAGTAGCTGTTCTATCCGCTGGTTCTTTGCTCCTAATATATGAACATTGTTGGTGACTCGGTCTAAGAGTCTGTCCACTTGTTCTTGCAGTCGTGCCATCAACTTGTAACAACGGTCGAGGTCTTCTCTGGCATCCCGGGCTTGTTTGAAAACCCGTTCCCTGAGGGTAGCATTCGCTTCCCTTAGATTAGCGATGATCTCAGTATAGTCTTTTTCCACTCGTTGTAGATGAAGTGCCTGTTGATGTGCCTCTCTTCTCCAGCTAGCGCAGATCCTCATCGTCTAGGTCTTTGACTCTTCCAATTCTTTTTGGACATCTGCGACTTGATTTTTTAAACCTTTTATCAATTTCTCGTCTGATCGACTCCTCAACTGTCTGTCAGCATCTATTTGCATTTGCCGGATTTGAGATTTCAAGAAGTCATTTTCTTGTGCTAACTTCTTTTTATCTCCTTTGCTTGGCGGCAGCTTGCATATCCTTTTCAAATTGGAGCTCTTGGGTCCGTTGCTCTATCTTGCTAATATTTGTTCTATAAGCTTCTTCCTTGGCCAACCAATCCCATTGTTCTTGTGACGCTTCAGCAAACTCCCTGAGGTGGGGCCTTTTTGTGGGCCTTTGATGCTCCAGTTCTCTGCTATACCATGCATGGTATTCTGGCGATACTTCGCCTCTGGCTCGATCTCGCACCCGAGTGTCTATCTTCAATGTTTGACATTCACTCGAAATCTTCCGGACCAACGCTTCAGGGAACTGTCCTCCCGGTCCAATTTCAACCACATGTGGGCTGAGGTCTTCTTCTTTTGGGATTATTTGGCATCGTCCCAACTATCTCAATACTCGACATGGCGCGTAGGGTTGGATGCTGTTGAGGCCCATTAGTAATAAATATGATTCCGTGGCCGATGCATATATGACTTCGTCCACGGGTAGCCAGCCAAATGTCCATTCTATCTTTCCGCTAATCCCCTCTAGCAAATCATGTCCCTCGACCCTCGTAGGGAATTCTTCTATACAGGTTTTCTCCGATAAACTATACCTCATAAACCGCGGGCGACGACATAAGTGATCGATCATCCACATTTGGAGCAGTACATTGCAAGCTTCAAAGAAGACCCTCCAGCTTTGCAAATAGTGAGTGCACGAGAGATATCTGATATTATCATGGGAGCCAAAGTACTATTGTCTTGTTTCATCAAAGTGTTGACGACCCCTGCCACATGTATGTTGATATTCCCGTCCTTTCCGGGAAATATCAATGAACCTAGGAAAGCTATCATGAAGGCGATGCGTCTATGCTCTTCCCATTTTGACTGGTTTTCTCCGCTGCAGATTTTGCTTTTGTGTTTGTTGAAGCCCCCATAATGACCATATTTGTCATATAGAAATGCTAAAGTGCAGAACCCTTCTGATAAATCTGGGTTGTGTACAGTTCTGCGGATTTTCACGGTATCCAAAAATCTATATACTGTCACGACCCTTGGTGCAATGAGATACTGTTCCCTCATAGGGACTTTTGGTCTTCCGATATATCCGGCGAATTCCTCCAATGTTGGTGTGAGTTCAAAGTCTGAAAAGTGGAACACATTGTGTGTTGGATCCCAGAATGAGATCAAGGCTCGTATGATGTCTCCTCTCGGAGGAATATTTAGTAGCCCCACTAGATTTCCCAGGTACAGCTTAACTGTGTCTTGTCCTTGCTCGTCCAAGTCGTTCCACCACATATGCAAACTTAAGGGGACCTTGTTTATGATAGCTTCGGTTGTATTCTGACTCGTGCTCATTCTGCACATTTATTAAGGTATTTTTTAGACGAAAGAAAAATCTTGATTTGACTCAAACAAAAACTATCTTTTCTTAAAAAAAAAACAGAACGGGCCACAGGAATTGACTGGTCAAAATATTAAGACTGATGAAAAGGTGGTCGTTGAGGCAGAGTTAAACATCCAGGCATTCCGTCATTATTTCTTCTTTCATAAAAAAACTTATTTTGAAAATATAGGGAAGTTGGACCTGTTAAAGGCTGCCTACGTATCTCACATCCGGTGAGAATCAAACCAGCGTAGTTCGATCAATGGATGAACTATTTTAAAACAACACTCTCTTGTTCTTTCAAAATTGGATTCGTAATAAGGCAGTCCTTTCTACAAAACCCTTTTTTTTTTTTTTTTTTTTAAAAAATTATTTTTTATATTTTTTTTTATTTTTATTTTTATTTTTTATTTTTTTTTCTTTTTATTTCTATTTACACCTTCTTTTCTTTTTCTTTTATTATATCCTTCGACGTTTAAAAGTAGGTCGGCATGCGAGTCCAGGACAAATAAATGCAAAATGCGAAATGCTCATACGAGGTCATACTATATCTGGTTACCTGTCCTAGAGGGACCCAACCCCTGTGTTGAGTCCCCTAAGTCAAAACATGATGCAAATGATAGTCCTAAATCTAGGCTCAATATCCTGATGTTTTGATGGTGCTAGACCGAGTAATCGAGTGGACATCTTGGATCGAGGAGGGGGCTACATACCGGGGATCCGCTGGATCGTCCGGCTTAGTAAGTTATCCGGCCACTTTTCTTATTTTTGGTATTGACACTAACGAAAAGGGGAGTCTCAACCAGTAAGCACATCCCCCGAGGTCATAAGATAAGGGTTTTCGGCACAGTTTTATATATACAGTTCATGCAACATCAAAGCGGTAATCATGTAGCACATTAATCAAAATATATAACGAAATCAGATATAAGCAAAAACAGCAATTTTAACTGAGCTCGAATTCTTAAACCCTGAACCGAAGTTCTGGGTTAATAGTCCCCAGCAGAGTCGCCAGAGCTGTCACACCTCCTTTTTGAGCGCACAATGTATATGTAATGTGCCGCTGTTTAATACTACACCCCGAGAGGAGATATAATAATAATCAGGGAAGGAGTTTTTCCACTTAAAGGACAGTCAGAATGGGATCAATTTATTTAATTATTCAGAGTCGCCACTTGAGAAAATAATAGTGTCCCAAGTCACCGGTTTAATCCCGAACCGAGAAAATTTATGACTATGTAATACAGTCTACGAAACTAGATATCTGGATAAGGAATTCTGTTAACCCGAGAGAAGGTGTTAGGCACTCCCGGATTCCGTGGTTTTAGCACGGTCGCTCAACTACAATTTTTGTTTTTATCTGATTTCCCTATATATTTTAACTATATGCTATTAATATTACCTTTTAAATTTTAGAAAAATTACGACGTCACGGAAACACATTTCGAATCACACCGCAACCAGTACGCCTGTGACTTTAATGTATTTCAGTTTCGCCGAGAGTAAGATTTGGATCACATAAATGCGCATCCGTATTTAGGAAAGTATTTTATTAAAGTCATCCTTAAGAGTCTATCGTTTTTGTTAACTTCGGGAAAGACCGTGAAATTCGGTAAACGGTCCTTCCGAATCTAAATTTTTGTAACAATTTATTTGAGGGTCCCGCAATTGTATACTTTTTGTTTGGCGAGGCTCATTTTATTATTTATTTAAAGGTCAATCCTAAACGCTATTGTAATTTTCATTTTTTTTGTCTCTTAAAAATAAAAGAAGAGTCCTAATTAATTTATAAGTCCAATGTACTGTTAAACTAAAAAATTGGATTCGAATTCAATGATTTGCACAAAAATAGCCTCCTCGCTGGTGACAGTCCTGTGAAATGTGGCCTTCATATGGGCTCAATGGGCCAAGTCTAAACTATAATTCAGCATAGGTCCAATACAAGTTAAGCGTAATTCATCAATGAATTGAGTAACCAATTGTTTTGTTTTACTAATTGAAATTATTGGCAGCACACTATTAATCCTGAAATTCATAAGAACTTCTTTACATTCATTAGCATTAGCAAAGTTTGCATTAACCTTGAAATTTAAATCCATGTTCCTTGCTATTTGGTTCTATATCCTACTAAAACTCATAATCATCTCTAAATACATAAATGCATATTATAGTTTAACTAATCAACTCACGCTAACAGTCCATCTTATTGTTAAAATATCCATCTAAAACTCATAATCACCTCTAAATGAATAAAACATATATTATAACTTAACTAAACATACTCACGCAAACAACCCATCAGTTAACATAATTCAATATTTACACAAATTGTAAAATTTTAATTGGATGAACGTGTATTACTACTATTACACAGTTAACACAAATTAGAGCTAAACTATTAGAAGCCTCATGTTATCAAATCTGCAATTGGCATTACTCAATCTTTCATACATCAATGGGAGCTGGAAAATACCTGGAAATTACAATGAGGAAAGAAGAAGTCAGTTGCAGCAACACACAAACAGCAGCAACAGAACAACAATTAACAGACAATCACAGGTTATCCAGAAGAATCCAGTGATTAGGGAGTTGTATTGAAAACCAAACAGGCACAACAGCTGAACACCAATGAACCACAGCAAACCAACAAACCGGAGATAGATGCAAGAACCAACACAAAATCTGGCCAACCCTCAATGAAACAGTAACAAGCACACTTAGGAAATTTTCCTTCCTATCTCTCTGTATGTCTCTGTTTTTCTCTTTTCTCACAGGCTCTCAATCTCTTAAATGTATTTGTATACTTTAGCTGTATGTTTAGAACTCTCTCCAAAGTGTTTCACAGTGTGTATTTGTGTGAGTTTTCCTGAGTGTATCTACCTGTATATCCAGTATTCTGTGTGTGTCCTTTTCAACCCCCACTTCCAACCGAGAGGTTGTGAGTTCGAGTCTCCCCAAGAGCAAGGTGGGAAGTTCTTGGAGGGAAGGATGCCGGGGGTCTATTTGGAAACAGCCTCTCTACCCTAGGGTAGGGGTAAGGTCTGCGTACACACTACCCTCCCCAGACCCCACTAAGTGGGATTATACTGGGTTGTTGTTGTTGTTGTTGTTGTTGTTGTTGTGTGTGTCCTTTTCAGTGTATCTATCCCTTCTACTTATAACAGAAAAATTCCTTTGGAACAACTAATTGTCTCATTAAAAAACTCTGTCCAGCCCCTAATATTCCCACTGTTAAACCACTAAATCCTGTCTAAGTATGGGATATTGATACAAAATGCTAAACACATGGTGTTGATGGGATACCCTGCTGTACAGCAGGCTCCACCAAGTTGTACCATGTGCCTTGCATCATGACTATTAGCTTTTTTTCTGATTTTCCTAAGCAAACTAAACAGCTATACCCAAATCCACTCAGATTTTAAAGTTACAGGTAAGCTGAAATTTGATCTAACAGTGATTCAAAGATTAAACAAATCAATTCCAATTTACTGTCACATTGTTCTAAAACTATTCTCATACAACTAGTTGTGGATACTTTAACACAACCAATTATCAGTCAACAAACAAACCAACAGCTAACTCAATACTCAGAACAAACAACAAACAGAAAGAGTTTAATTTAAGCAAAACAAAACATTGCCCGAGGTTTCACACAATAACTTCTACGAGATTAGACGAACATTCAATTAAACATAACATGTATTATTGGTAACGAATTAAACTGATAAACAGTGATTCTAAAATCTCGGCCGAAAAATGAAACTAAATTGTGACGACCCAAAGGGTCATCACTTATTTAATTAATCATTTCGAGCTTCTGAGGCCTTGAAAACCTCATTCTATGTTGCCTCGATTTACATGCACAATCCGAGCATGTACCCGGAAAGATTTTGTGATAGAAAATATGAATTCTATGAGAAATCTGGATAAAAATGATATTAATATTGATATGGTTGACTTCGGTCAACATTTTTGGTAAACGGACCCGGACCCGAGATTGGATGGTCCCGAGAGGTCCGTAGGAAAATATGGGACTTGGACGTGCGTCCGGAGTCGAATTCTGAGGCCTAGAGCCCAAGTTATGAATTTTTATGTGAAATTGTTTTTTATGTAATTGTTAAAGGAAAATGAATTAATTGACCTTGGTATCGGGTTCGTATTTTGGTTCCGACACCCGGTACAAGTCTTAAATATTATATATGTGATTTCTGTAAAGTTTGGTGACATTCGGATGTCGTTTGAGAAGTTTTGGACCTTGAGTTCCAAGTTAAGAAGTTTTGAAAATCAAAAGTATGAAAATCATAAGTTTGAGGCTTGATTTGATTAAAACGAAGTGATATTGGCGATGTGATCGCACGAACAAGTTCATAATGTGTTTTTGAGGTTATGTACATGTTTGGTTTGGAGCCCGGGGGCTCGGGTAAAGATTTGATAGGCCGTTGGATGAAATTCTGAATTTTTGCACTGCTGGTTTTTCACCCAGCTGTTGGCTTCGCAATTGCGAAGTATTTCTCGCAATTGCGAAGGGGACAATGTAAGGCAAGGCTCGCAAATGCGAACCTTTATCGCAAATGCGAAGCCCCATTGACCCAGCCTTGTTCGCAAATGCGAACAATTGTTCGCATTTGCGAAAGTCCCCAGAACCTGCCTATGTTCGCAAATGCGAACATTCCCCATACTGCCTTGGTTCGCAAATGCGAACCATTGTTCGCAAATGCGAACATTAGTTCGCAAATGCGAACACCCCTTTGTCTGCCAGTGATCGCAAATGCGAACATATGTTCGCAAATGCGAACATATGTTCGCAAATGCTAACTTCCCAGCCTGAGCTTATTTTTCAAACTCCAGAAATTGGTCGGGGTTCGCAATTGCGAACCCATGTTCGCAAATGCGAACACAGAGACATGTAAAACACGATTTTCAGTCATTTCTTCACTTTTTACAAAACAAAAACACCCATTTGCGATTCTTCACGGATTTCTTCTTCATCAAAACGATTGTAAGTCACTTTTTACTTAATTCTTTCAATTCCTAACATCATTAAACATGTTTTTCATAAGAAATCAAAGATTTTCATGGTAGAATTCTTGTTTTTGTTAGAAAATAGGGTTTTTCATAAATTGGGGAATTGGACCTCGAATTGAGGTCCGATTTTGAAACAAATTATATTCATGAACTCGTGGGGGGATGGGTAACCGGATTTTGGTCCTAACCCCGAACTCCGACCATGTGGGCCCGGGGTTGAAATTCACTATTTCGGGTAAAATGTTGTAAAAGATGTATTTGGTCTTAAGAATTAGTTTGTTGAGTAGTATTGATGATATTAAATCAATTGTGTATAGATACGATTGGATTGGAGCCAAAGTTGAAAGAAAAAGACATTACCACGGATTGAATTGTTCATAAACACTCGAGGTAAGTGTTTGTTCTATCCTAGCTTGAGGGAATAGGATTATGTGTTATGTGTTATGTGATTGAGTGCGGTGTATGGGTTGTGGTGACGAGCATCCATACACTGGCGTCTAGTATGACCGTGAGTCGTTGAAAAATGATTATTTTGAGATATATTACGGATGAATTGTTATTGTTCTCCCTTGTTGGGACTTGTTGTGAAGATAATTATTGATTGCCCTTGATGGGACGGTTTAT
The DNA here is from genome assembly GCA_032618575.1 of Nicotiana noctiflora. NCBI lineage: Eukaryota > Viridiplantae > Streptophyta > Magnoliopsida > Solanales > Solanaceae > Nicotiana > Nicotiana noctiflora. The sequence continues at coordinate 190,445 of JASVEL010009010.1, read as the reverse complement.
GAATTACTGTTTCTTTCTTTGCCCTTAACTGTGATTGTTATTTGGGTGAGGAAGAGTGATAAAGCACGAAGGGTGATGCCGTGCCATGTTTATTTATTTATGCACAAAGGTTAATGCCGTGCCATGTTTATTTATCGATTATGCCCGAAGGATCATGCCGTGCCCTCGTTATTGAACCATGTACGAAGGATCATGCCGTACTATGGATGTGAGGATGAGAGTAAAAGCACGAAGGGTGATGCCGTGTACTTTATTTGTTTATTTGGTGAGGATGAGAGTAAAAGCACGAAGGGTGATGCCGTGCAATTGCTTGCTATTTCTTGAATTGATATTACTTGTGTTTACATTATACTTTGTTTTTCCTTGTGAATTTATTAACTGTAGTTAATTGTTGAATTCTTTAAGATATTCCTTATTGTGTTAATACTTGATTATTTCTTGTTATTTTGTGGTACACATATACATATTGAATTGCACAAGTTTATGTGAGTGTCTGGTCCTAGGCTTGTCACTACTTCGCCGGGATAGGCCAGGCACTTACAAGCACATGGGGTCGGTTGTGCTGATGCTACACTTCTGTGCGTTTTTGCACAGGTCCAGGTTACGATCAGGAGCAGCAGCAGCAGTAAATCGATTGCGTGGGAGTTGATCACATTTGAGACCGAGGTAGCTTGCGGACGTCCGCAGGCCCGGCGTCTCTCTCTTTATTTATGTTACTAGCTGTAGTCTCTTTGTTCCGAGACAAACAGAATTATGTTATATTTCTTTCAAACTTTTATGTGTAGTATTCCATAGTAGTTCGTGAGTTGGTGACTCCACGTCTTGGGTAGAGGATTTCAGTATGATTTTCACTTTGTAATTAGTTATTTTTATTTTGATAAAGTATTCCGCATTTATTTAATTAAAATTGTGTTAAAAATAGGATAGTATGAATACGGTGGCTTGCCTAGCTACCACGAGTAGGCGCCATCACGATCCCGATATTGGGGGAAAATCCGGGTCGTGACAAGTTGGTATCAGAGCTCTAGGTTACATAGGTCTCACCACTCACGAACAAGCTTAGTAGAATTTGAGAGGTAGGTACGGAGACGTCCGTACTTGTCCTCCAGAGTCTATTGAGTTAAGAAAAAGTCTCTCATTTGTTCTTTCTTGCCGTGCGACTTGTTCCTCAATTACTGATTGAATTTCTATTCTGTCCTTTCGCAGATGGTTAGTACACGCGCTTCTTCGTCCGCTGACCAGCAGCCCGAGCCCTAGGCAGCTCCTGTGAGGGGCAGGGGCCAAGGCCGTATCAGAGGCCGTGGTAGGGGTAGAGCTCAGCCCCAGGTAGCTACTCCAGAGGTGGAGCCTCATATTGAGATGGACGAGGAGGTTCCGGTTCCAGCAGCTCCAGTGGGCCCAGCTCAAGTCCCAGGAGAGGCTTTATTTACCCCGGATCTCCGGGATGCTTTGGTCAGAATAGCGGGATTCATGGACAGCATTGCCAGAGCGGGTTTATTATCAGTTGCCCCAGCCACTTCTCAGGCTGGAGGAGGGGCCCAGACTCCTATTGCTCATACTCCGGAGCCAGTAGCTCCTCAACCTCAGGCACCAGTAATTCAGCCAGCTGTGGCCACTCAGTCAGGTACCACAGCTCATGCCGGCGATGGAGCGGCCATGACTTCTGATTCGTTATGGAGGCTTGATCGGTTCTCCAAGCTATTTACCACTACATTCGGTGGAGCCGCATCAGAGGATCCTCAGGACTTTTTATTCAGTTGCCATGAGATTCTCAAGACTATGGGGATCGTGGAGACAAACGGAGTTGATTTCTGTACCTTCAGACTTGCAGGATTCGCCAAGACTTGGTGGAGAGATTATTGCTTGACTCGACCAGCAGGGTCCCCAGCTTTATCATGGGATCAGTTTGCGGAACTATTTATGGAAAAGTTTCTCCCTGCTACTCAGCGGGATGTACTTCGGAGGCAGTTTGAGCGCCTCCATCAGGGCACTATGACAGTTACACAGTATGAGACGAGATTTGTCGATTTGGCTCGTCATGTAGTAGTGATACTTCCCACGGAGCGGGAGAGGGTCCGCAGGTTTATAGATGGGCTTAATCAGCCGATTAGACTCCAGATGGCTATGGGCGTGGGGAGTGACATATCATTTCAGGAGGCAGCCAATGCAGCACGCAGAGTTGAGATGGCTCTTGCTAGGGGAGGCGGTTATTCTTCGGATAAGAGGCCTCGTCATTCAGGTAGGTTTGGTGGTTCTTCCTCTGGTGGCAGAGAATCCTTTGATAGAGGCCAGTCCTCCAGGCCTTTTCATTCCGCCCTTCAGGCTTCACAGGGTGGACCAGGTGATCGCGGTTTTCGTGGGCATTATTCAGACCAGCCTCCTATTAATGCTCAGCCTCTTCAGAGTGTTCGTGGAGGCCATTCAGGGTCGTCAGGGCCAGCAGCCCTATCAGTCTAAGAGTTGCTACGGTTGTGGTGACCCAGGTCATTTTATCAGGAATTGCCCTCTAGCAGCGGGCAACTCTCAGCACCGAGGTCCTCGTCCTATGATTCAGGCCCCAGCTGACCCTCAGCCTGCCCAGCCAGCCAGAGGCGGGGGTAGAGATTATAGAGGTGGAGGTCGAGACCGTAGAGGTGGAGACCGTCCGGCCAGAGGTAGAGGTCAGCCAGTTGATGGTCGTCCTAGAGACGCAGCTCGGAGGGGAGGTGCAGATCCCCGATTCTATGTTTTACCAGCCAGGCCAGAGGCAGAGGCATCAGATGCCGTGATTACAGGTACTATTCTTGTGTGTGGCAGAGGTGCTTCAGTATTATTTGACCCCGGATCTACATATTCCTATGTGTCTTCCTACTTCGCACCGTATTTGGCCGTGCCCAGCTATGCTCTGGATATTCCAGTTTATGTGGCTACACCAGTGGGTGACTCCATTTTGACCCGATCTCTTCTTTAATATAACACCTTTCTTTTTCATTTTATCATATCATCTTACCAAAATTAGAGAGAGAAGAGAGGGTTTTTAGAGAGAGAAATCTTTCATCTTCAAAGATTGTTCCAACCATCTTAGTTCAAAGGATTCTAGGGCAAAGATTCAACTTCCCCAAATCTTTTCAAGGTAAAAACCCTAACTATTTTCTTTGATTTTCAGTTTTAAATTGGGTAAAAGAGAGGTTTGCATATAATAGCTTTTGAAAATAGAATTTTTACACTCATGCATGATTATTGAACTTTATTTCTAGTAAAAAGAAGTGAGTAGAAGTAAGAGTCTTCAAGAACAAGGTTGGCAAGAGTAGGATATCTTGGGTGATCATAAAGTAGGAAGAAAACTCATCACCAGGTATGTATGGCTAATTTTGATTCTTGTGAAATCGCCTATATGTGTGAAATTTGTTTGGTTAGTGTTAATTTGACAAATTGTGTGAAATTCTCAAAGTTGTTGTTGAAATATGAGTGATGTGGTATAGAATATGAACCGAAATTAAATGAGAGTCGAAATGGGTAAAGAATTGTGAATAATGATTATGATGGCCTATATGGCACCTTGTGTAGAACAAACGAAACGCTTGAAAAACTGTTTATTGTGGAAAGAGATGAAACACTTGAATTGTGGAAATATTGTAACATGGTTGTGATATTGATTTGAAACATAATTGAGAACATGAAACAATGTGTAAGTTGTTTATTTGAACTTGTTGAAATTGTGTGTAGTACTTTATCTGCTGTTTGAAATTGTTGTGTTTTAAACTGTAAGGCGGGGTCGTGTTGCGCGCCGCAACGTGAGGAAATAAGGTGTGGGTTGGGGTGATAAGGGTGGCCGAGGTAATAAGGGTGGTCAGGGGCAATAAGGATGGAAAGCGATCGAAATCGCTATTGAAAATTGATACAAAAATCAATAATGTGAAATTGTGAAAGGAGACAGCAGGAGAGTTTGCAACCTGTGGGGCACCGATTGCCCCTTTGTTTGACTACTTGTGCTTTACGTGATTGATTGGTTATTGTTAAATTGGTTGATCGTAGAAAGTGCTTTGTGTTGAGAATTATTTGAAATGAGGAAAATGTGGAAAATATGGTTGGCTGGCTTAATTAATTGTTGATGAAATTCAATGGCTTGAGTTTACTTGGGACAAAGTTTGTCCATACATGCCAGTACAATTCAAGTGTACTGACGTCCCTTTTGTCGGGGACGCTACATTCGTGTTATGATTGTAGGTGGATCAGTAGCAGGCACTTCAGCTCATCGGCAGTAGTATCCTTCTCCTTCCACCGCCCGTTTTGGTGAGCCCCTTTCTTCCTTGGGGCCCTGTGTGGTTCATGCCACTTTTGTTTAGATTTCATTTTGGTTTTGTAAGGTATAGCCGGAGCCTTGTTACCGGCAAGTATTGTATTCCCTTTTTTTGTATCCTAGAGGCTCTGTAGACATGTAAGCTGTGGGACTCCAGTCTTATGTATACATTATGTTATGTCGGGCGTTGTAAAAACTGTAAACTTGTTAATGAATCACTCGTATGGTTTTATTTGTTTAATGTGAAATCATTCATGGTTAGTAAGATATTTGGTTAATGAAAAACAATCAACACGGGGGTAACGCGTGGGAATGAAAGGTACCCAGGTCCGCTTGACTGGGGAAACCCGGTCAGGCGCCGGTCATGTTCCCGATTTGGGGCGTGACAAAAATGGCAAGCTACACGATTGCAGGCATGCTAATGTGATCGCATAGAAGGATTTCGGGACCCCTGAACTTTGCTCTATGTGATCGTAGTTGTACCTATGCGATCGCATAGAAGAAAATGCCTATGCAAAAATTACAGAATTTTTGCTGCATTTTCAAGTCCAAAACTACTTCGTTACCTATCTGAAACTTACCCGAGCCCTTGGGACTCCAAACAAAATATGTACATCGACTCAAAAATATCATACGAACTTGCTCGTGCGATCAAATCGCCAAAATAACATCAAAATCAACGAATTGAGCCTTAAAACTCAAGAATTCTTCATAACATCCAAATTTTCCAATTTAAGGCCGAAACACGTCAAACGACGTCTGTTTTCAACCAAACTTTACAGGAAGCGCTTAACCAACATATATGACCTGTACCAGGCGTCGGAACCAAAATACGAGCTCGATACCATTACTTTTTAATCAAATTTCAGTTTTATTTTCCTTAAACATTTTCAGAAAATAATTTAACAGAAAAATTCTTTTACCGGGGTTTTAGACCTCGAATTTTGATTCCGGGCATACGCTCGAGTTCCATATTTTTTTACGGATTTTCCGAGACCTTCAAATCACGGGTCCGGGTCCATTTATCAAAAATGTTGACCAAAGTCAACCATATCAATATTAATATCAAAATTCTTTAAATGTTTTACATATTTCATATATTTCAACATATAAAATTTTTGGCTTCACGCCCGGACTGCGCACGCAAATTGAGGCCACTATAAATGAGGTTTTCAATGCCTTAGAAGCTCGAAATGATTGAGAAAACAAGTGATGACCCTTTGGGTCGTCACATTCTCCACCTCTAAAACAACCATTCGTCCTCGAACGGGCAAAAAAAGAAGTACCTGAGTCGGGGAATATATGAGGATATCGGCTCCGCTTGTCACACTCGGACTCCCAGGTCAATGTCTCAGGAGGCTGATCCCTCCACTGAACTCGCACAAAAGGAAAACTCTTCGACCTCAACTGTGGAACATGCCGATCTAGAATAGCTACCGACTCCTCCTCATAAGATAGATCCTTTTCCAATTGGACAGTGCTGAAATCTAACACGTGCGATGGATCACCGTGATATTTTTGGAGCATGGATACATGAAACACTGGATGCACAGCTGACAACTAGGTGGCAAGGCAAGCTTATAAGCCACCTCTCCCACATGATCAAAAATCTCGAATGGGCCAATAAACCTAGGGCTAAGCTTGCCCTTCTTTCTAAATCTCATCACGCCCTTCATAGGCGAGACTCGGAGCAATACTCGCTCCTTAACCATGAATGCTATACCTCGAACCTTGCGATCCGCGTCGCTCTTTTGCCTGGACTGAGATGTACGAAGCCTATCTTGAATGATCTTGACCTTATCTAAGGCCTCCTGAACTAGATCCATACCCAACAATCGAGCTTCTCCAGGTTCAAACCATCCAATCGGAGAACGACATCGCCTACCATACAAGGCTTCATAAGGAGCCATCTGAATGCTCGATTGATAGATATTATTATAAGCAAACTCTGCCAAAGGCAGGAATTGATCCCACGAACCTCCAAAATCAATAACACACGCTCGAAGCATATCTTTCAATATCTGAATAGTCCTCTCGGACTGACCGTTCGTCTGGGGATGAAAGGTTGTACTCAGCTGGACTTGGGTGCCCAACTCTCGTTGAACCGCCTTCCAGAAATGTGAAGTAAACTGCGTACCTCAATCTAAAAGGATAGAGATAGGAACACCATGAAGGCGAACAATCCCCCTGATATAAATCCCAGCTAATCTCTCGGATGAATAGGTAGTGGCAACTGGAATAAAATGAGCTGACTTGGTCAGCCTATCAACAATAACCCAAACAACATCAAACTTCTTCCGAGTCATCGGAACACCAGAAACAAAGTCCATAGTAATCCGCTCCCACTCCATTCAGGAAGCTCAATTCTCTGAAATAAACCGCCAGGTCTTTGATGCTCATATTTAACCTGCTGACAATTTAGACACCGTGCCACATATGCCAAAAATAACATTTTTCATTCTACGCCACCAATAATGATGTCGCAAATCCTGATACATCTTTGTTGTGCCTGGATGAATAGAATACTGCGAACTGTGAGCTTCTTCTAGAATCAATTCTATAAGCCCATCAACATTTGGCACACAAATGCGCCCTTGCATCCTCAGAATCCCATAAGTATCTAAGGTAACCTGCTTGGCACCTCCTCGCTGAACTGTGTCTTTAAGGTCACATAAATAAGGATCATTATATTTTTTATCGCGGATACGCTCCAATAATGAAGAGCGAGCGACCGTGCAAGTTAGCACTCGACTAGGCTCAGAAATATCCAACCTCACAAATCGGTTGGCTAAGGAATGAACGTCCAAAGCAAGCGGCCTCTGATTGACTGGAATATAAGCAAGACTGCCCATACTGGCTGACTTCGTACTGAGAGCATCAGCCACCAGTTGGCCTTTCCTAGATGATATAAAATGGTGACATCATAATCTTTCAACAATTCTAGCCAACTCCTCTGTCTCAAATTCAGTTCATTCTGTTTAAACAGGTACTGAAGGCTCTTGTGATCGGTGTATACTTCACACGCCGCACCATACAAATAATGCCTCCAGATCTTCAATGCGTGAACAATCACCGCTAATTCTAGATCATGAACTGGATAGTTCTTTTCATGAATCTCCAGCTGCCTCGAAGCATAGGCAATAACCTTGCCATCCTACATCAACACTGCACCAAGCCCGATACGGGAAGCATCAAAGTAAACAGTATAAGGTCCCGTATCTGTAGGTAAAACCAATACCGGTGTTGTGGTCAGGGCTGTCTTGAGCTTCTGAAAGCCTCCTTCATATTCATCTGACCATTCGAACTGAACACCTTTCTGCATCAATCTGGTCTGTGGGGTTGCAATAGATGAAAAGCCCTCCACGAATTGCCGATAATAACCTGCTAATCCCAATAAACTCCGAATCTCTATGGCTGATATCGATCTAGGCCAGTTCTTAACTACCTCAATCCTCTTTGGATCAACCTGAATACCTGATGCCGTCATAATATGACCCAGGAATGCAACTGAACTTAGCCAAAATTCACACTTTGAAAATTTTGCATATAGTTGGCTATTTTTCAGAGTCTGTAGAGCCACTCTAAGATGATGTGCATGCTCTCTCTGACTGCGGGAATATATTAATATGTCATCAATGAAGACTATTACAAATAAGTCTAAATAAGGTCGGAACACCAGATTCATCAATTCCATAAAAGCTGCTAGGGCATTTCTCAACCCAAAAGGCATGACCAGGAATTCGTGGTTTCCGTACCGAGTGCGGAATGCTTTCTTAGGGACATCAGATGCCCTAATCTTCAGCTTATGATAGCCAGATCTCAAGTCTATCTTCGAAAAGACCGTGGCACCCTGAAGCTGATCAAATAAATTATTAATTCGCGGGAGTGGATATTTATTTTTGATAGTCACCTTGTTCAACTGCCGATAATCAATGCACATTCTCATCGAACCATCTTTCTTCTTTACAAATAATACCGGCGCACCCCACGGCGAAACACTGGGTCTAATAAAACCCTTTTCAAGTAAATCATGCAACTGCTCCTTCAATTCTTTTAACTCTAGCGGAGCCATACGATATGGGGGAATAGAAATGGGTTGAGTGCCTGGAGCCAAGTCAATGCAAAAATCAATATCCCTGTCGGGTGGCATACCCGGTAGGTCTGAAGGGAACACTCAGGAAATTCGCGAACCACGGGCATAGAGTCAATAGAAGGAACCTCAGCACTGGAATCACGGACATAGGATAAACAAGCCAAACACTCTTTTTCAACCATACGCCGAGCCTTAACATAAGAAATAGCATTGTGGCTAGTGTGACCATAAATTCCTTTCCACTCTATACGAGGCAAATTCGGTAGAGCTAAGGTCACAGTCTTGGCTTGGCAATCTATTATTATTATTATTATTATTATTATTATTATTATTATTATTATTATTATTATTATTATTATTATTAAATTGTTTCATCAAAATATTTCTTCATCAATGCATTGGAATATAACACGTGATTAATTTTTTTGGTGAAAGAGAGTATAAATTCAAATTGAAATTTCAAAACACTCTCTCTTTTTTCATAAAGGCATGATAGATATTTTACCCCAAAAGTCCATAATACCCACATTTGCTAAAAAGTTTTGGTCCAACTGCTCCTTCAATTCTTTTAACTCTAGCGGAGCCATACGATATGGGGGAATAGAAATGGGTTGAGTGCCTGGAGCCAAGTCAATGCAAAAATCAATATCCCTGTCGGGTGGCATACCCGGTAGGTCTGAAGGGAACACTCAGGAAATTCGCGAACCACGGGCATAGAGTCAATAGAAGGAACCTCAGCACTGGAATCACGGACATAGGATAAACAAGCCAAACACTCTTTTTCAACCATACGCCGAGCCTTAACATAAGAAATAGCATTGTGGCTAGTGTGACCATAAATTCCTTTCCACTCTATACGAGGCAAATTCGGTAGAGCTAAGGTCACAGTCTTGGCTTGGCAATCTATTATTATTATTATTATTATTATTATTATTATTATTATTATTATTATTATTATTATTATTATTATTATTATTATTATTATTATTATTATTATTATTAAATTGTTCCATCAAAATATTTCTTCATCAATGCATTGGAATATAACACGTGATTAATTTTTTTGGTGAAAGAGAGTATAAATTCAAATTGAAATTTCAAAACACTCTCTCTTTTTTCATAAAGGCATGATAGATATTTTACCCCAAAAGTCCATAATACCCACATTTGCTAAAAAGTTTTGGTCAAAAAACATTTCCCTTGATGAATTATAACGCATGCTAAAAGTGCAAGTTTCATAGACAATGGTCAATGGGCATTAATGCTATTACGTTCGGTGACCTACTGCTTGAATTCGAAATAGTTGATGCAGCCTGAACCTACAAAGACCATCAATTAGAAATATCAAATTAAGTTACTCTGATACTATTGATAATTATACTACTTTTGTTATATGAGCTATGAACATGTTATTATCTAGTCAAAATTCTTCAAACACTCCTTAAAAACGATATTCTTGGTGTATGTTTCTTACATCGTTTCCATTGTTCTGTCAGGATCAAAACATACTGTTAAGTTGATTGCTTGTTTCATTTTCATTTTCTAATTAAGCGACATACTGCATAATATATTTTGCATTTTTAGTGTTTGATATCGAAGTCATGTGATTTACATTTAAGTGATATGTAATTGTGTGGGATAATTGTATGCATATATATATATATATATATATATATATATATATATATATATATATATATATATATATATATATATATATATATATATATATATATATATATATATATATATATATAAAATAAAACTTCTTGGTTTATATTCCCATAAGCCGTTTGGGCTGCTCTCTTAGTCGCTAATAGAAACTCTTGATAATGCTTATATTATAGTAATTCAAGTTTTTCCTTTTTTCTTACATAAATATGAGAATGTCGTATATTTACGTGCCACATGTATATGGAGCAGAAAATCATTTTGAATGAAACGCTTATATATTTTATGTACACCTCAACTATTCCATCAAGTACATACGAAATTTGTATTTTTAATTTTTGTGCATGTATATCTCATATAATATCTAGATTTGGAGTATTACTTTGGTGCTGCTGCAATTGATCAGCTTCATTAAACTTGAATATTGTCTTAAAGAGGTAAACACTGTTTCTGGATGGTAAATTTAATTTGAAACAGAACGGTATAGGATGGTAAAGATAATGCTATAAATCAGTTCGGGTATTCTAGATATGCAAAACGGGAAGGAATGACGACACTTTGAGTAATATGAGAGTAACTCAACAAATTCATAGCCTGGAATCTTAAAAAATTTGCAAGCATAAGCAAGACTGGCATTCTAGAAATCGAAAAGCCACATGAAAAATAAAAGGAGAACCCTAGAAACATATGTATAGAGATTTAATTTGAAAAAGAAAAATAAGAAGAGGAAATTAAGGAATATGTCGAAGGATATGCTGTTTGAAGGTCCATTGCCTCAGTCTCAACTCTCAAGTGGTCAAGTGATGGACACACTTCATAGGCATAAAATCATGCAGCATCTCCAGCTTTCAGCTAACTTTTTCCTGCTTTCACGAAATGGAATCGTAAAAGGGATACGAAAGTATACCCCAATTTTTCCGACCCTAGAAAAAGCAAACCATGGAAGAAGATATATTGACAGACAGGATATGCCGATTCTCCAAATGGTTTATTCCGTCTCTTAAACTCAGATTGCTCTATAAAGCGTGGAAATGGGGTCTTTTATGATGAATCATAAGCAGAAAATTGAGTAAGAAGTTGTGAATGAATGATAATCTTGAAAATATATAAGGGAAGCAGTGATAGGGCTACTTTCCATTGGCATGCAGTTAATTATGTATGGTGACGTATAATCCATCACACATATATATATATATATATATATTCAGCTGACATGCCAAAGGAGAGTTGCCCTGTTACTGTCTCTGCTTAATCCTACCACCCACCTCCGCTCTTTATAATACTAAGATGCACAAGGTATTGTTATACTTAGCTTTTCTCAAAAGTCTAGATTGCATTCTTCTGCGGAAGGATATGTAGAAACCAATTTAGCTGATTCTTTTGTGAACTGCAATGTGTGCAAGTGTAAGATACCTATAGTTATTGCAGGAAAGGCACCAGTTTCGTATATCTGGTAATGTGCCATTGTGGAAATATTTTTGAAAGAATGACAAGAAAATACACATGACTTCACACCATAATTATAAAAAATAGCTCGTGTTTTTAAGTTTTACCCTACTTAATTCATATTATACATATTTTGAAAATACTAGCAAAATTTGTGTTCTCACAACTATTGCTTCTAAAACCTATAGAGTTAAATCTTTGTTCTCACAACCATTGCTTTCATTATCTCTTCTTCTCACATCTTTTACATATGCTTCGAGTTGTCGTTCGCCTTTACTGCTTCTCTCTTTATGTCATCTGGTTGCAATGTAAAAAAATCGAAGAGTAAAGTCTACCATTGAAGGCTATTTAAAGCTTTGCTTTCAAAAATAGAGTTTTTTGAGTTTGTTAGTTGTTTAAATTGGGTGTTGTTCCAATTGATTGAAAATATTAAAAGGAGTTCAAAATATGAATTTGAAGTAATTTGGAGTATTTGAGCAAGATTGGAGTTAAATTTCAGAAAAGACACAAGGATAAAGACGAGGTCAGTTTTTTGTATAATTATGTATAATCTTGTATAAAGTGTATATTTTTGTAAAAACACACCTTATACACTTTTATATACCTTTATACGAGCGTCTGTAGATAAACTTCATCCACGATTTTCAGTTGCAATTCTTGTTCAAAACCAGTTCAAATCTCCATTAAATGACTTCAAACTTTATATACAACTTCCTTATATACAATTTCTAACAAGTCTAAATAACACACATTCCAAATTTCTCACAAAATAAATTCAAAATTTAAAGCCACATAGTTAAGCATGTTAAAAATTAAATTTTCACCACCAAATTGAATTTGGTTTGTTGAACTAATATTTGAGTCACAGTTACTGATTCGAAAATTAATTTAAAAGCTCAAAGAATTTGTTTTAGAAATTAAATAATAATTTTGAGAACATAGCTATTGGAGTTGAATGTTGAATTTAGCTTATTATATTTGGGCTAGTTAATTGTAAAATTAAAATATGAACTATAAAATTGAAAAGCAGGAACAATTGTTCTAATGTGAAATTTTTCCAATATTTTTTAACTCGTACCTGATAGCTCCTCACACGGATCTATGACTATTAGAGATATTTGTAAGGGACAGGCAAACCTTGGGGGTATTTTATTTCCTATTTTTTCTAGATGAGTATATCTGTCTGGTCAATTCATACTATTACGTTCAAAGTTTTATATGGACTTCAATCTAGTTGCGAATTTAATAGAAAAAACATACGGGGTCGTTTGAATTTTTTGATTAGGTTTTCTACGATAATAAATTGACACAGCAGGACGATCATTTCTGCCCTTGAAGTCAAAATCTGTGTAGCTTTAGCATCTCAAAAATATAAACATGACACATGTATACACAGCAGCACAAGTTACGTTCTTCGGATATCAACCAATTTTAGTTGATATCTAATTGGTAGGCCATGTAAACGGTCATTTATGGGCCTTATTATTAGTGACCATATAACTCTCCTATATGTTCTGTGCTCCAGAAGAAAAAGAAATTGTTGCTGGAGGACTTAACAAAATAAAAAAAGTTGACAAATATTTCGCAGAAATGATATCTTTAATATGTAGGATTATTGATAGATAATGATTCCTACTAAAGCATATTGAAGCAATTTATTTCCTTCAGCTCCTTACGTAAAAACGAGATTGTACATTATATTATTTTTAATTCTTTCTGTTGGACTTTAAGTCATTGAGCTTTAAACACTAGAAGTAAAAATTGAGAATTGATGGGAAATAAAATGGAGGGAAATGAAAATGGAGAAAATTTGAATCAAGTAAGCTTTGTCAAATAAAAATTTTGAATCAAGTGAGCTTTGTCAAATGAACTTTGTCCCTCATTGGTGAGGGACAACTATATTTGTGTGTAAAAATATAGGATCACTTCTCAGAGCTCTTAAAAGCAGTTAAAGAGAATGAAGCCTCGCGTTGTCATCGTCGTCCATGGGATTAATTTTTTGATAAAATTTATTTAATTAATTATTTAAGAATTAGTTATGTGCCAGTCAGTTCATTAACATAATTAACTGAAATCCAAAATGCAAAGTTCATTAAAGGAATTATGAACGTTGGTTTAAAGACACCTCTTCCTTTCAAATATCTTCACATTATGAACAGATATATTTCCAACAATCGCCTATAAATTCCGAGGCATGGCTTCCTTTTCATACACTGAAAAAATACAAAACTTCCTTCCTTCTGAAACTCTTGCATTCTATTTCGCAATTTCTTTTTTTAAATTCATAAGTGTGATTTTGCTCCATTTTTTGAGTTCGTTGGTATCCTCCAATTTCTATTATCACTATTGCAGGAAGGTTTTTCCGTTTCATCTTGGGAGGATTTAATTCATAACATTGGCAACGTGTGATGGGTTTAATATTCCTTAAGGACGCACAAGGAATTGTGCACTCGAAATATTTCTTATATTTTACTGTTTTTCTAGTTTTCTTCTAATATTATTTCTAATTTTTCGTTTTAACACAGTAGCGATAACACTTTCCACCAATACACTAAGGGGTCAATCAAATGTACTGAATCTGGAAACAGATGGGAGTGATCGCCACTATAAAAGCTAAAAAGAACAATTCCTGAGAAGGAAGAAGAAAAATCCAAGGGCTTGTTTTCTTTGGATTATATATTGTTTCACTTAAAATGTTAACGAGCATTGTTTAAGCAAAATCAATCAAATATATGAATAGAGAAATCCTAGCCAACCATAATTAATACTGAATTAGAAGTTGAAGCAACAAGACAGCCACTTTAATGGAAACAATACTCACGAAGCTTTATTGATTATGAAAATTGACCATGCCTCTCCTTGGAGAGGTTCAAGGAATATAGGTTGACTTTCCTTCTTAAAGATCGGTGCCACCTTTCTTTGGAAAGGTTTCGGGAACCTGCCGATTTTTGAACTTCTAAGGTCTTCTTCAGAGAGATGGAGCGTTCTTTTCTTTTTTCGGGGAGGAGGAGGAGTGTTCTTTCTTTAGTAAGGGGGGAGAGAAATTGAGAGAGAGAGTCAACAGTTGAGGATTCAGTCCTCGACCCATTGGAGAAGCCCCCTTCTCAAAATGACTCACTTTCCCTACCCTTCAAGGGTCGACCATGTCGAAGGGTCGATGCTCCCCTCATGGGAGGGGGTCGACCATAATACATACTTCGAGGTTAATACGGATGGGACGAGGTTAGACCCACTTAGTCATTGTTCTAGGGACTGCTTTTGAGACGGGGTCGATACCACGACGGTCGAGTAGTCAGATTTCTGACCAATACAGTTAGTCCCTCCATTCGTCGAGGTTGTATCCCATCAACCTCGACGGACGGACTATATGGAAATGTAATCGTATTGGGAGTTTGATTTGTGTTCCCTTGATAACATCAATAGTTCTGAAGCAACATAGAGGTGTCAATCGTTACCTAGATACCATTGCGACGGTTTCAGAAAATGAGATGACGGCTGATGAATGGAGAGTCGCTTCATGCGAATATTCATCATGGAATTTGACAGTCATAATGGCGCACGTTCCCGAAGAACCGAGTCATTTTTCGCGATTGGTTGAATTCTAATGATGACTGTTGGCTTTCGCGCTTGGGAAATTCGTACCCTATAAATTGATTCAACTTTCATTCGCTCTTTCATATTTCTTTCTTGCCTGTTTTCGAGAAGATTTCTGAAATATACATCCCTTGGGCATTTTGAGCTCTTTTTGTGCTTTTCCTCTGGCATTCTTCTTCTTATTCTTCTGTTTTCTCAATAAATCTTCCATATTATTCTCTAAGTCAATGATGGCGGGAACTTCTTCTCACGGCAATTTTCCGTCCATCCTACCGACAACTGAGTATTATGGTCTGGCGGAGGGGGATATAGACTCGGTGGAGAACGAAGCAATCCCCTCCGTGGATGAGATTCTGCTCCGCACGGGGAGGGTGGTGGATGTATTTAGCACTGACGGTGGCAGGGAATATTTCGGTATTGAATCCATTATGAGGGAGCCGAAAATAAAAGAGTTGAGGGAGAAATGGGGCATCCCCAGCTACATCGAGATAGTGCCCGCCGAAAAGAACGATCGGGTTCAAATAGATCGCCCTTGGTACTACTCGTTCTATGCGTACCCCTTCATTGTCGGGTATACATTACCTCTCTCGATGCTAGTGGTTGACTTTTATTGCTACTAGGAGGTGTGCCCTACCAATATATCCTCGTACTTGTATAAGCTCTTTCTCATGTTTATCAAATATGCGGAGATGGCAGGCAGTGATGTCACATTGGGGCATGTGCTTAGCCTGTTTTCCCCTAGAGGATTCGGGGTACCATGATCCATACACGCCCCCGTGGGTCAAGAGGCTTGGTGGTCTATATGGATGACCGTACCAACCGCCGCTTTGCTGAAAATTTCTTCTTCGTGTGGACGGAGCATCTCGTGGCGGATCCTACCAACTTCCCAGCGGTGTGAAACTTCGCCCGTAAGTATCTACTTCTGTCTACCGCGATTCATTTTGATCTTTCTTTCCTTATCCCTTATGTTACGTGTAAACTTACTTTTGATGTTTTGCAACCGACAAGGTGCCGCCACCACCTTTGGAAGGGAGCGGGGACTGGGTAAAGGCCGTTATGCCCCATATAGTGGGGATACGTACGTGGGCGTCATTCCACCTATGGCATGGTCGCAGGCCCTCACATCATTTCCTGACCTTTGCTCGTTGTGAATAGGGAGGGTTTGCAGAACCAGGGCTCCTCAGTTGGCGTTCTGTCGTCCTGGCGTGACCACTCGAGTCAGTGTTCTAGTTGTAGTTAGTCCCTCATCGAGGGCGGCATCTGTGGAGTTGGTGGATTTTACTGACCCGCCGCATGTCGTGCCGCAGGATGAAGTCCCGTATGGCGTTGTCCGTTCGCGAGTTGAGTCCTCATCAGCTAGGAGGAGGATAAGCCGACAAAGAGGCAAAGAGTGGGGTTTGAGATGGCTCCTCCAACGGTGATTAATTTAGACTCCCCTCCGGTGGACCAGGAAGGAGACGTTATCACAAGGTCTACAGAGGTGGAACCTACGGTCGATGTTATTCTTGCGAGTCGAAGCTTGGAGGACTCCGCTATTGTTTTGCCTCAAATAGAAGTTCCTGCTATCGATGTAGCGAATGATCAGCCCTTGGGGACCACCATTGTGACCTTGGTTGAGCTTCTATCATCTTCGATAGGTCGTTCCGCACCATCGGCACCACCAAACAGTGTTTAAGAAAATCAATCTAATATATGAAGAGAGTTAAATCCCAGCCAATCATAATTAATACCGAATCAGAAATTGAATCAACAAGACGGCCACTTTAATGGAAACAATAGTCAGGAAGCTTTATCGATTATGAAAATTGACCATACTTCTCCTTGGAGAGATTCAAGGAATATAGGTTGACTTTTCTTCTTATAGATCGATGCCGCCTTTCCTTGGAAAGGTTTCGGGATCCTGTCGATCTCTGAACTTCTGAGGTCTTCTCCTGGTCTTCTTCGGAGAGATGGAGCGTTCTTTTCTTTTCCTGGGGAGGAGGAGGAGTGTTCTTTCTTTAGTAAAGGGGGAGAGAAATCGAGAGAGAGAGTCGAGAGTTGAGGATTCAGTCCTTAGCCCATTGGAGAAGCCCCCTTCTCAAAATAACCCCCTTTCCCTATTTATAGTCGGAGCCTTTCACCCGTCGACCCCTTCCGGGGTCGACGCTCTCCTCATGGGAGGGGACCGATCATAATGCATACTCCGTCGTTAATACGGATGGGACGAGGTTAGACCCACTTAGTCGTTGTTCTGGGGACTGCTTTTAAGACGGGGTCGATACCGCGACGATCGAGTGGTCAGATTTCTGACCAATACATATATCACCTAATTCATTTTATTTCTTTTACCAAATATAAATCCATCAATCACAATCTTTGGTAGGTTTCAAACAAAAAATAAAAATCACTTTTTGAACCAAAATATATATACATATCATAGTGCAACTTATTAATTATCTCTTAATTAGATAATCAGATTAGTTTTCTATGAGTAATCACTTATACGCGCTAAACTAAGAGCAACGTGATTTCAGCTCTTTTTCTGAGACAGTGTCTGACTTTAAGACTTTTTTCTTGTGTCCAAAAAGTGAAAAGGGCAAAAAAAAAAAGATGAGCCTTTTGTACAAGCATCAATTGCAAATCATAAGTATAGCACGCATGCTAGGAAAATGGAGGCCTATTGTCCAATTACTTAATAAGGTTGAATTGCTCCTGCATGTTGTTCAGTTTTTTAACGAAGCTCCTTTTGTCAGCAATAAGCGCCTTTTGAGCCAGCCCTGCATTCATGTTGCCGCCCTATAGTGGAGCCTCTTCCCTTCTAAGTTGTCAATTCCTTCGCTTACTTAACTAATTTTTATTTTTTTGAGATAATGCATAAACTGTCCACTAAACTTGTCCAAAAAAGTCATTTACACACATATACTTTACGGGTGATCTAATACCCATTATTCTAATTTTAAGTGAATTTATTTGCCCCCTAAAATATTACAATCAAATCCGGTCCGAACTGTGTTTTACACGCGCTGACAGGTTGCTTTTGTCACATTTATTTTCTATTTTTCTTCATTTTCAATAGAGCACCTCCCTCAACGAGAAAAAATTCACCCCATCATTTCTTCACTTCTTCCTTCCATCATCTTTTTCTTCCTTTCTACACTAAACATCACATACCTACGACCTCTCTCCTGCCAAATCTTCTTCCTTGGATGACAAGCGAGAGTAGGAACAGTTCACAAGAATGAAAAGAGGAAAAAAAACCACTGGACAGAGAGAAAACAAAAATTAGAGCATTCAAGAAAAAAATTTCTAGCAAGTTCAAATTAAATTCTAGTTAAGTGAGCGAAAATTTTCAAGCTATTGACTTTATCAGTCGTATGAGTTTTTTTTTTTGGAGATGGCTGGTCCAAGAACTTAGTCCATATTTATCAAATTTTCATTAATTTTATGTTGCGAATCAGAACAAATTTGGGTTGATTAATTTCAATGCAAAAGGTACTTTCTTTTGTAGGTACTACAATTTTCAGAAGAAGACCCAATTGGACAAGCTCCAATTTTTACTAAATATGACTTATATTATGCAAGCCTTGTAAGTAAAACAGAGATTTTGTTAGAATTCAATCAATTTTTGATAACATGGTCCTTGATTCTAGGATGACAAAGATGGCTGTTCTAAATGAGTTTTCTGGTGAGGGACAATGGGGTTTTTGGTGGCGACGAGAATTTTTCAGCCAAACACTGGCCAATTCTTGATCGGACAGAAATGATTTGGTTTGACATTAAAGACCACGAACATGGAAGACGATTAAGGAGAAGAGAGAAAGAGGAGAATGAAAAGAAAGGAAAGAGTAAAGAATAAAAAATGAAAAACAAAAAATAAAAAAGATATTAAGAATAAATAATTAAGTCTAATTAGTTGACAACATCCAAACACAAATATGACAGGTGTATAGTTAAAGTCAGTTTTTAACTTTTTTCTTTCTTTTCACGCGCATGTAAGAATCCGATAGCACATTCGCTTTCATGAAGGAAATAAATTCACTTCAAACTAGAATAGCAGGGTTTTAGTTCACCCGTAAAGTTTAGATATATAAATGACTTTTCTGAACAAGTTTGATGGGGTATTTATGCATTATCTCATTTTTTTATTTGATTCAAAATAAGTATTCAAGTTCTGTAACTAAAAAAATTTTAATTTATTTTTACTCTTTTACCCTTACGTGTATATCGAAAAAAGTTTTCTCACTCATAATATAATTATGTGACCAATATTTAATAAAGATAGTTTAGTCATACTAGGTATTTTTGTATAGGATTTTTCTTAATGAGCGTGCAAAAAAGAAACTGGTCACTTATTGTGAACCGGAGAGAGTATTGCTTAATTTGCTCTTTTTTTTCGTACAAAATTCAATACATGTAGTACATACCAAGGCTATTTCATCGGACCTTATTATCTTCCATCATCAATACTTACATTTAGTAACTTTGTTCATCACGACTTGGCAAATAAAAATAGATCATGCCTTTCCGAAAGTCTTTACTGATTGCTTTGCTTATTTTTAACACCTCATTAGGGGTGCAGCTACCGTTAATGAAGGGGATTCAATTGCATCTTGTTCATCGGGAATTACACTATCTAAAAAGGATAAGGGTGTGTTTTTGGTATGAAGGAAAACATTTTCTGGAAAATGTTTTCCAATTTTCTCATTTTTGGTTGGCTTAAATGTTTTGGAAAATATTTTTCTAAAAAAAACTATTTTTTACTCTCTAACCAAACATAGAAAATATTTTCCGGAAAATGTTTTCCACTTACCAACCAAACAAGAGAAAATAAGTGATAAAATCACTCATTTTCCATGAAAACATTTTCTAGGAAAATATTTTTCATGAAAAACATTTTCCTTCATACCAAACACACCCTAAATACAAAATAATTGTGTATATAAAAGATGTAGAATTCTGTTGATATGGGTCTATTTTTGAATCTCTTTATTCATATTTTTTGCTTAGTCTTAAACCGGAAAAAGAAAAAAGTAGCCCAGTATATAAAATATCAGACATTCCCACGAGGTCCAAAGAAGGCCGCACCCCGGACCTTAGAGACCCAAACAGAGTTGTAATATTGTACGAAAGTGGGAACTGTAAGGAGCAAAATAATAGATGGAATTTTTACATTGACAGTAAAAGGTTTGGACTGATTAGCTTTATAATATACTGTTTGAACTAGTAAAATACGATAGCGAGTGAGATATACTTCTCGTTTTTTAATTTGCTAAAGCTGAGTCAACTTTAGCAGATATTGCAAGCAAAGACGAGAATGAGTGGGGAAAGGGCAATAAAGAAGAACTTTTCTTTATTGAATATGGAGAAAAGGTCAAATACAGTAGCTCGAAAAAGCTATAGTAATCATTCCAGGTCCCATTGGTAGCAACCTGGCCAAAACACGCTCAAGGACAATAATTATGGGTCATTTTCTTAACAAGTAAGCATCACTATTTAAACATGAAAGCTGACTTGATGGAAAGTAACAACCAAGCAAGAGTTGAATGGAGATAATTCATCAAACTGTTTAGAAAAAATCCAGAAGCTAAAGTATGTCATCCTCTTACATGAAAGATGCTGAGAAAATATCAGGCCAACAGGGTTGTTGCCCTAATCCTCTCCTTATACTACTTGAGTCCCAGAACCAGCAGCTTCTTCCCAAGATCAAAAGCACTACTGCAGTTTGCCGCCATAGCTTTGCCGCCACAACAACTTCCTCTTTCTTCCCAAATACTCATTTCACTAACCATGAATCCCTTCCTTCATATCAAGAATCATTTGCTCAGTTCATCAAAACCTACCCTAAATACTCAGAAACTCGACAAGTCGACAAAATTCGAAGTCAAGAATACTATCATCTGTCAATCTCCAACCATGTGTGCCTGGATTACATTGGCATTGGTCTTTTCTCTTACTCACAGGTTCAATCACAGCTCTCTGCACTTGTCCCTGTGACTTCCTCTTCTTCTCCATCATCATCTAATGAATGTTGTGATTATTCTTTCTTTGACATATCTTGTAAGTCTGTGAATCTCAAATCTGAACTACTACATGGTGGTCATGGATCAGAATTGGAATCTAGTATCAAGAAAAAAATCATGAATTTTCTTAACATGTCTCAAAATGAATACTCAATGGTTTTTACTGCTAATAGATCATCAGCTTTCAAGCTTATAGCAGAATCTTACCCTTTCCAAACTAGTCGAAAGCTTCTTACAGTTTATGACCATGAGAGTGAAGCGTTGGAGACCATGGTCAATACATCAGAAAAAAGAGGGGCTAACATATTGTCAGCAGAATTCAAGTGGCCACGGCTAAGAATTCACTCGGAAAAACTTAGGAAACTAATTATAAGGAAGAAGAAGAAAAAGAAACCAAAGGGATTGTTTGTGTTCCCGCTACAGTCAAGAGTGACTGGAGCAAGTTACTCTTATCAGTGGATGAGTTTGGCACAGGAAAATGGTTGGCATGTCTTGCTTGATGCCTGTGCATTGGGACCAAAAGACATGGATAGCTTTGGACTTTCACTCTTCCATCCTGACTTCCTTATTTGCTCTTTCTACAAGATTTTTGGTGAAAATCCTACAGGGTTTGGATGTCTCCTTGTCAAGAAATCACTCGTATCAATGTTGGAAGCTTCTGTCAGTGCAGGCATTGTAAGTCTTGTTCCACCAACACAGCTCTTAAATTCTCTAGATTCATCAGGCAGTGGCACAGATCTTGAACAAAAATCCAACTTTTATACAAAGCTGGATGAACTACATATATCTGGTTCGTGTTCAGCTCATGTTCCTGCAAACAGTGAGACCACGAGGAAAGAAGAAAGAGAAGCTGTTCAAAAGGAAAAGAGCAAAGAGGAACCAGATCAATCCATTATTTCATTAGGAAACAATACTAATGTGGAAGAAAAGGAAAGCTTGGAGATTCAATGCAGATGCTTGGATCATGTGGATTCACTGGGACTGATGCAAATTGGTAACAGAAGAAGGTATCTAGTTAATTGGCTCATTAGTGCACTACTGAAACTTCAGCATCCAAATAGGTTGGACCATTTTCCTCTGGTCAGAATCTATGGACCAAAGATAAAATTTGACAGGGGAACAGCTCTGGCATTTAATCTGTTTGACTGGAAAGGAGAAAGGGTGGAACCAATTCTCATACAGAAGCTTGCTGATCGGAACAATATTTCTCTCAGCCATGGGCTTCTTTCGCGCTTGTGGTTTCTAGACAAGTATGAGGAAGAAAAGCAGAGAAATATAGAAAGAAAGAAGTGTGAAGAAAAAGATGCAGAGAGCAAGAAATCTAAAAGAACTGACTTTGGCATATCAGTAGTTACAATTGCCCTTAGCTTTCTGGCTAACTTTGAAGATGTTTACCGGCTTTGGACATTCATAGCCCAGTTTCTTGATGCAGACTTTGTGGAGAAAGAACGGTGGAGATACACCTCTCTGTATCAGAAAACCATCGAAGTCTAAACTTAAAGCAGCAATTTTTGCCGGCAAGTTTTTTTACTGCAAAAGATTTGAAGAGTGATACTTGTATTAGTCAATGTGAAATGGAAACAAATGCAGGATCTTTGTCCAGAAAATGGATGAGAGTCCCAAACATTTGGAGTAAAAGGCACATAAGGGTCAGGACTTGGATTCACATTTTTATCAGTTTTTTCACCTTTCTTCAATTGCTAGAACCTGTGTACTGTGAATATTTGTGGATGATGAGAGAGAGCTATAATTAGTTGATAAGAACGTTGCAGTATCTAGTTGCGTTTGAGAAATTTTGTTCTGCCCAACAAATCCCTTCTCTATAAATAACTTGGATAGCAGGTCATAAATTTTCAGGAAGAAAAGTTGGGCAACATAATAACATGTAGCATATTCTGACATATGTAGCGCAGTCATTGCACTCTTCGGCAACATTATAAGAATGCAGCGCATCAAAAGGAACTCTAAGTGCTGATATGCCATTGTTCCTAATAAAAGAACCTTTAGTTTCATCCCTTTGAGGTCTGCGGTATGTTTAGGTAAAATATTTTTTGGAAAATGTTTGGTTGACTTAAATATATTGGAAAATATTTTACTTATCAATTTATTTTTCTTCAAGTAGATGAAAATGTTTTCCTTATAAAACAAAAGAAGTAAGAATATTCTTTAAAGCTCTTTTTCAACTCACCAACCCACCCCACCCCCTTTACAAAAAAAAAGTTTTTTTTTTCAAATTTTAATTTTACGGTTACCACCTACCCTATTTTTTTTTACCTTAAAATTTATTTTCTTTTTGCAATTTCAAATTTCTGTTTTTCGATTTTTCTGTACCATCCACCACATTCCCAAACCCCCCCCCCCCCGCCCACAAAAAAAAATTTACCCTTTTTTTGTAATTTAAATTTCTATTCTTTTTTACTGCCACCCCAGCCCCACCCCCTGCCCCCGAAAAAAAATTAAATATATTTTTCAGTTTTAATTTTATTAATTATCAGTTTAAAGATTCAGAATTTTATAAGTTTCAAAATCATGAGTTCGGAGGTTTATGTATTTGGAAGTTTACGAGTTTAGAAATTATAAAGTTTACGGGTTTGAAATTCAGCAATTTTGAAAGTTTATGAAATTTGTGGGTCCGTAAGGTTGTTGGTTTGAAAGTTTATGGTTACATATTTATTATATCTAAATTATTTATGAATATTCTTAAGAAATTATTTTCCTTAATTTGCATATCAAACACTGAAAAATGAATAAGATTACTACTTGTTTTTCAAGAAAATAATTTCTTGAAAAATATTTTCCGTTATATCAAACACACCCGTAATGTATATGCCATTGTTCCTAATAAAAGGACCTTTAGTTTCATCCCTTGAGGTCTAATGTCATGTCAAATGCAGTAAGATAAATCTCGCACCAGAAAGGTACAATTAATAACAAATTCACAGGCCACACCTTTTTCAGGAGATCATAACTAGCATCCATGATTTATCACTTGACAAAGAAAAACCACTCCTAGCATCAATTTCGCTTTCCATATCCATCTTTAAGCCAAGGAAATCTAGTTTTACTCTTGCAAACTAATGTAAGCTTTCTGTGCAAGATATAAAATAGATAAAATACCCTTTTACTTTAAGGGTGTGTTTGGTACGAAGGAAAATGTTTTCCATGGAAAATGTTTTCCTAGAAAATGTTTTCATGGAAAATGAGTGATTTTATCACTTATTTTCTCTTGTTTGGTTGGTAAGTGGAAAACGTTTTCCGGAAAATATTTTCTATGTTTGGTTAGAGAGTAAAAAATAGTTTTTTTTAGAAAAATATTTTTTTTTGCAACTCTCCTACCCCTCCCCCTCCCACTCCCCCACCCTTCCCTTCCTGAAGTCTCTAAAAATTGACACAATCTAAATGAACTAATGTGATGCTTTACTTTTTAGCGCAAAAATCGCGTATTTTCGAACCGGTAAATTTATAATTTCTAAACCCGTAAACTTCCGAACTCATAATTTTGGAACTTGTAAAATATTGAGCCTTTAAATGATAAATAATAAAATTAAAAGCTGAAAAATATATTCTAAATTTTTTTTTGGGGGGGGAGGGGGGTAGGGGCAGGGGATGGGGGCTGGGGGAGGGGCAGTAAAACAAAAAAAACAAAAATTTAAATTGCAAAAAAAAGTAAATTATTTTTTGTGCCGGGGGGGGGGGGGAGGGGGTAGGGGTGGGGGTGGATAGTACAGAAAAATAATAAAACAAAAATTTAAAATTATAGAAAAAAAATTAAGGCAAAAAAAAAATTTTGCGGGGTGGGATGGAGATGTAGTAGGGTGGATGGTAACAGAAAAACTGAAATTTAAAAAAAAAATTATTTTTGGAGAGGGGGTAGGGTGGGTTGGTGATGGTGAGAAAGGTTGAGAATGAGCTTTGGAAATTTTTTCCCTTCTTTTGATAAGGAAAATATTTTCCTCCAATTAGAGGAAAATGAATTGATAAGGAAAATGTTTTCCAAAACATTTAAGCCAACCAAACATGAGAAAATTGGAAAACGTTTTCCAGAAAATGTTTTCTTTCGTACCAAACACACCCTAAGTCTCACCTCATCCCCACAATATTCGTATATAAACTTACTAGCTCTGGAATTTGGTTTTCCTTTAATATTTGAAAACTAGCTTTTCCAAAACAAGTTTAAAGTTCCCACATGTTCATAATTTGACCTAGAATTGATGCGAACTAAGTGGATGTGGGAGGATTCTACTAGTTGATCTACCTAGTCATTCATCATCCTTTGAATGATTATCTTTTTGTGATAATTGTGGTATCAATCAGCTTGTCTGCATCTCGACAAATATAATGAATGTCTGCTACCTCCCACCAACACATGTACCAAGTAACTTTGTCCAATAATGCTTGGACAAATGAGAAAAAAAAATCTTCTTTATTTTGCTACTGTCACACCTCCCTTTTTACCAATGCACATATCGTAATGTGCCACTGTTTAATACTACATCCCGAGAAGGGATATAATAATAATCAGTGAAGGAGTTTTTCCACTTGAAGGACGGTCGGAACGGGATCAATTTATTTAATTATTCAGAGTCGCCACTTGAGAAAATAATGGTGTCCCAAGTCACCGGTTTAATCCCGAACCGAGGAAATTTATGACTCTGTAATACAGTCTGCGAAACTAGAAACCTGGATAAGGAATTCTGTTAACCCGGGAGAAGGTGTTAGGCACTCCCGAATTCCGTGGTTCTAGCACGGTCGCTCAACTGCAATTTTTTGCTTTTATCTGAATTCTTTATATATTTTAACTATGTACTTTTAATGTTCCGCTTTTCAATTTTAGAAGAATTGCGACGTCACGAAAACACATTTCGAGTCACACCGCAACCGGTACGCCTGTGACTTTAATGTATTTCAGTTTCGTCGAGAGATAGATTTGGGTCACATAAATGCGCACCCGTATTTAGGAAAGTAATTTTATTTAAGTCGTGCCTAAAGAGTCTTATCGTGTTGTTAACTTCGGGAAAGACCATGAAATTTACTAAACGGTCCTTCCAAGTCTAAGATTTTCATAACATTTTATTTGAGGGCCCCGCAATTGTATATTTTGTTTGGCGAGGCTCGTCTCATTATTTTATTTAAGGTCAATCCTAACATGACTATGATTTTCTATGATTTATCTCTAATAATAAAAGAAAGGTCCTAATTACTTTGTTATTTTTTACCTAACTCTTACATTATTGCATAGTTTTTTGATTTACAGTAATTTGGGCCTGTTAAAGACATGTTAGAGCCCATTACCTTATTATAGTCATCTGTTTACACCATAATTTCAGTCATTTGTATGACTGATTCACATTAAAAGGACGTGATTCCATTGAGCAAATCTTCATTTTAGCAAAAAAAAATCGTGATTCCTCTAAAACACTAAACGAAACTCCACTTTTGCAAACAGTTTATATAATCTGTATACTGTTATTAAACTAAACTAACTATCGTAATTAACTAATATACTAAAGTGATTCTCAAATTACTATTTTAAACATAATCGCTGCTTCCAAGCCTAATGCTACACTTTCGATTAAATCTTTCTTAACAACTAAACCATATTTGAGATATTCTAAATGAGCTAACAAATTTAATATGAAATACATCTGAACAACTTCATCAAATACAACCAAACTTATTTATATACTATCAATTTAAATAATTGTTGAACTATAAACCAGTAATTAACTAGCAGGCTAATACCGTATCTATTTTAAAAGTCCAATTATGACTTGAAATTAGAAATTAGTCTTTAAAATCTACTACATATAATCTGCTTATTTTTTATGTACAAAAGAAAACTAAGAGAAAATAGGAAAGAGAAGATTGCAGCAACATAGCTTCAAAACAACTTTCATTTCCATAAGCTTTGGAGATTTACAAGATGTGTACCTGGTTTTGAAAGGAATGGGAAAATAGCAAATCAACAGGGCGGTGAAAATACAGCAACAACAACAGTAACAACCAGCAGTAGCTTCAACACCTCAATCCCGAAAATCCCAGCAATACGGAGAAAAACAAAAACCAGTAAAAAAAATAGAAAAGAAAAATATATTCCAGATTTTCTCTTTGTTTTGTATTTCTATCTTTGAACTCTTTTCAATTCTCAAAAGAAACTCTCAAAAGAAACTCTCAAAAATTGAAATTTTTGCCATGTATACTTCTGTGTCCAGAATGTATATCGAGTGTATACTACAGCAGGGAATTTTTTTTATTTTTACTTCTCTTCCTATTTTTCCTCTCTTTTTTCCACCTTTTTTTTCATAAATCTTCTCTTCTATTTATAGGCAAGAATTTCGAAAATTTTCAGATATTTTATTAAAAAGAAAATATTTTTTTAATTTAAAGAAAACCCACTAATCCATGTTTTCCTCTCCTTGTTTTCTTCCTTGATTTCCTTGCCCCCCACTACTTTATGTCATGTAATTATGATTATTTTTTGCTAAAAAAATCTGAAATTTTCTTCTTGGGCCAAGGGGTTTTGGGTTGGGTAAGGTTTCTTAGGATTGGGCTTGTAACTTAATTTGCAAGATGGCCCAATCCAATTTTTTTCTATTTTGTTCTTCTCTATTATTCAACTTCCTAATTAATAAAGCCCAAAATACTAAGATTAATTTATAAAAACTAAAATTATCTTGAAATACTAATCTCATAATAATAACTGTCACCTAATTTTAAATGGTAATTAAAATACAATCACACAATTTGGACATTAAAGGCTAAAATGCAAAAGATGCCTATTTTTGTGATTTTCATTTTTGTAAGATAAAATTAATTATTCCTAATTGTAGAATTAAATCCTAAATGCAAATGCGATATATATATATATATATATATATATATATATATATATATATATTGTCATTATTTTTTAAAAATGACACTAAATTCACAACAATTGCAAACAACACAAAACTCTTTTATTTTGAATTTTTGGGAGTAATTCTCATATAGGGCAAAAATCACGTGCTCACAGCTGCCCTTCTTTGCGCGTAAACACGAAGAGTTTCTGTGCAAAGACAAGTGAGCGGATACGAGCGATTTTTGCCCATTTGAGCACTCCGTGAGAAGCATTTTATTTTCAAAATTTTGACCGAACCTTTGCTTCAAGAGGTTTCCTACATATCCCTGGCTAAAAGGGAATGAGGTCAATGTAGTTCGGAAAATTTTGGTAGCTGGGACTACCAAGGAAACTGCGATTTTTTGCTTGTTACTGTTGCTGCTGTTGCGGTTACTGCTTGTTGACCTCCTTATTACACCGGGGGAATGTAAAATGAAGAAGTTATTCTAAGCTATGATTCTACAATTACAATTATTCCTATCCTAGCTTTTGTTTGCTTCTCCTTGTCTCTTCTTCTTTGATTTTTTTGAGATGCTCACTCTCCCTTTTTTGTTGATTTTCTTTCTTGTTTTCCTCTTCTTCTTTTTTTTGATTTTCAATGGTACTTCTTGCCCTCGAGCTGAACCTGCTCAAAACAAAACAACAAACTACTTTTTTCTTTTCTGCCCCAGTGTGGGCTTTTAGCTATATAAACCATGATGTGCAGGAAAAATATTCCCGTATTCGAAGGTGGGCATCTAACAAAAACTAAACGTGCAATACGATGCAGAAAAGTATTCCCGTATTCGAAGGTGGGCACCTAACAAAATTTAAACGTGCAATGCGATGCAGAAAAGTATTCTCGTATTCGAAGGTGGGCACCTAACAGAAATTAAACGTGCAATGCGATGCAGAAAAGTATTCCCGTATTCGAAGGTGGGCACCTAACAAAAATTAAACGTGCAATGCGATGCAGAAAATTATTCCCGTATTTGAAGGTGGGCACCAAACAGAATTTAAACGTGCAATGCGATGCGAAAAGTATTCCCGTATTCGAAGGTGGGCACCTAACGAATTTAAACGTGCAATGCGATGCGGAAAAATATTCCCGTATTCGAAGGTGGGCACCTAACGGAATTTAAACGTGCAATGTGATGCAGGAAAAGCATTCCCGTATTTGAAGGTGGGCGCCTAACGGAAATTAAACGTGCAATGCGAATGCAGAGAAAATATTCCCGTATTAGAAGGTGGGCGCCTAACGGAATTTAAACGTGCAATGCGAATGCAGAGAAAATATTCCCGTATTTGAAGGTGGGCGCCTAACGGAATTTAAACGTGCAATGCGATGCAGAAAAGTATTCCCGTATTTGAAGGTGGGCGCCTAACGGAATTTAAACGTGCAATGCGATGCAGAAAAGATTCCCGTATTTGAAGGTGGGCGCCTAACAGAAATTAAACGTGCAATGCGATGCAGAAAATATTCCCGTATTTGAAGGTGGGCGCCTAACGGAATTTAAACGTGCAATGCGATATGCAGAAAATATTCCCGTATTAGAAGGTGGGCGCCTAACAGAAATGAAACGTGCAATGCGATGCAGAAAATATTCCCGTATTTGAAGGTGGGCGCCTAACTGAATTTAAACGTGCAATGCGATGCAGAAAATATTCCCGTATTAGAAGGTGGGCGCCTAACAGAATTGAAACGTGCAATGCGATGCAGAAAAGTATTCCCGTATTTGAAGGTGGGCGCCTAACAGAATTGAAACGTGCAATGCGATGCAGAAAAGTATTCCCGTATTTGAAGGTGGGCGCCTAACAGAATTGAAACGTGCAATGCGATGCAGAAAAGTATTCCCGTATTTGAAGGTGGGCGCCTAACGAATTTAAACGTGCAATGCGATGCGGAAAATATTCCCGTATTAGAAGGTGGGCGCCTAACGGAATTGAAACGTGCAATGCGAATGCAGAAAATATTCCCGTATTTGAAGGTGGGCGCCTAACAGAAATTAAACGTGCAATGCGAATGCAGAAAATATTCCCGTATTAGAAGGTGGGCGCCTAACAGAAATTAAACGTGCAATGCGAATGCAGAAAAGTATTCCCTCAGCCTGAGGACTGGGGAGCAGATTTTAAAAGATGTTACCTTCCTCTTTTTGGTATTTTTTTTTTTTCTTACCAACTTATCTCTTGCCTGTGAATTTTCTCCACTTATTCGGCAGACTTTCTCTTTTTGGTATTTTAAATTTTCCACATTGGTCACATTCACTTTAAAGTGATTAGTGACGGTTTGTTCCTGCATGAAACAAAATTTATTAGATATAAACTGCTGGCAACTGGCATCTGCCGTCCCCACTTCTTATTGCTTCCTTTGTTTTTGCTTTTTCATGTTGCATGGCTTTTGACTTCTCGTCCCTTGCAGACTCTTTTTGTATTTTTCTCATTTCTCCATTTTTGTTTTGTTTTCTTTTTTCTTTGGCCATGTTTGCCAAGCTTCTTTATTCCTTTCCCCAATCTTCTATCCTTTCTGATCCAATGTTATTTCAACTTCCGTTATCAGGAGCTGGTAGTTAGCTCTCAAAAGGGTAAACAATGAAATGGAGAAAAAATGAAAGAAAGGTAAGGGTATTTTGGAGAGATGACAGAACTTATCTGGGTATTTGCTGGCTGATTCCGCTGACCATGCCATGTATTTAAACTCTGAACCCGGTTCGTTCCAATCATTATTCTGACTCCGAATTGTTTTCAACCCAAACAGATACTCTCTTTTGTTGCTTTTTCTCTTTTCTGATAGTCCCCATGATCGCCTTACGGTGCCTCGAAAGGTTTTCACCAATAAGACTCTCTCATTTATTCTCTCAACCTCACAATCGTCTCACAGTGCCGGCTAAGGTTTTCACCGATGAGACTCTCTCATTTTTTATATTTTCTTTTTTCATTTTTTCCTTTTGTATTTTGTTTTCTGTACCACGGGTATTATCCGACGCTTCGCTCCTCCTTCGTTGTATTTGTTATCATTTCAAAATTGATCAGAAGGTCTTTCTTTGGACTGTAACGTGGCTTTTGGGTGGGTTAAGAAAAAAAGATATAAAGGCTCAAAATTTCAACGAGGGTTAAAAATATTTACAACTCTCGGAATTATTAAACATAACTTCTGCCCCAGTTTCAATATGTGGGGAATTTTTGGATTTTTTCTTTATTGTGATTGAACCTCAGAGAGGCTGCCTACGTACCCTTTCGGGATCAAGTCAGACGTAGTTCATCCAACTTTATAAGTTAGATGGATTTCTTTTGACTTTTTCCCGATTTATTGTCTTTTTCTCTTTTTTTTTTTCATTTTCATTTTTTTTTCATTTTTCATTTTTCATCTTTTCATTTTTTCATTTTTTTTTCATTTTTCTATCATTTCATTTTCATTCTGGCAATTTCGATCTTATTGCACTAGAGCGATTCCGAGAGAGGGATATAAAAGAATTCATTCATTAAGGCTCAAAGGGGGTTGTCAATGGATAAAGTGTTTGGATAGAGAATAAAATGCCTTCATCATTTCAATTCCAAAATCACAACAAAATACAAAACACATAATTGAAAAGGAATCATACCTAGTATCTTTTGACTGCATCTGAATTGATAGCGGTCTCTACGCACTTTCCCTCAACATCTGTTAAATATAATGCTCCATTGGACAACACCCGTGATACCACAAATGGTCCCTGCCAATTTGGTGCAAGTTTGCCCTTTGCCTCGGCCCAATGTGGTAAAGTAACCCATCACAACCAAAATGAGCTTATGCCCATTGGAAACTGTTGGCTCTATCAGTCCAATAACATCTATGCCCCTGTTTCAAAGCAAAGAAAAATCTGTTAGTTTAAATGCGGTGGTTGGTTGTGGCCTTGAACCTTGAAGGCGGCTGCTTTCCACCCGAGCGCCTTGCCTGTTTACCGACTGTCCATTTTCACTTCTTCTTTGTTCAAAATCCAACTCTCTTCAGGTATGTATATTGTCTCTTTCTTGACGGATACCACAAGCTTCGATCTCGATTCCTTTGATGACTCCACTTGACAACCTTTGGTTTTTCTCTTGTCAGAAGATATACCCCCTCTCTGTTCGAACCTCGTACTTCCATTTGCTATATTTTCCCTGAGTTGGCACCTTGCCGACCCTTGTGTCTCGCATGATCTTCATTGCACATGTTGCTCTTGTGGGCTTAAATCACTGGCCTTGTCATTCCCTGACCTACGACAATTGTCGTGTTGGCTACATCCCATCTTGTGCAATTGGAAAGCTTGGTGGCAAATTTTGGAATCATTTCTATACCTGTTATGACCTGACTGACTCGATAAGAGGGAGGGTAAAACAAAGTGTGAAGAATAAAGAGAAAGGAAAATACAATTCCTAACAAGAAACCTACAGACGAATGACCTAACGGATTTTGAATACCGACTCTAGCGACCTTGACATGCACTTTTGGCCTTCTCCGTATAGCAAAGTTGATGTTCAACTCTTATTGCAAAGTTCTGCTGTGAAACCGGTCTTCAATACTTCATTTCTTTGATTTGATCCTTAGTCGACTTGTAGTGCCCATCGGGTTTTTTACCATCAGAGCCTCTCTCATTTGCTCTTTCTTTCTCTCGACTCACCGTCGCCTTACGGTGCCCATGAGGGTTTTCACCGATAAGACTCTCTCATTTGATTTCTCTCATCGTGGAGTCTCGTGGTGGTTTTTATCATCTTGAATTCTTCATTCTCCTTTGTTCGGACTCGAGTGTTGCCCTTGATATGATTCACCTTTGCTCGTTTGACTCGGCGTTTCTTGAAGATTGATCGGAAGGTCTTCCTTTGGACTGTAATGCGGGCTTTTGGATGGGGTTTAGAAAAAAGGATATAAAGGCTCAAAATTATTTCAATGTGGGTTAATGATTACAACTTTCGGAATCTTATTTATTCAACAACCATAACTTCTGCCCCAGTTTCAATATGTGGGGGATTTTTTTGGATTTTTCCTTTATTGTGACTGAACCTCAGTGAGGCTGCCTACGTACCCTTTCGGGATCAAGTCGGACGTAGTTCAGACTACGTCAATAATTCAAGGTTTCCGTTTGACTTTTTCCCGATTTCTTTGTCTTTTTCCTTTATTTGCATTTTGCTTTTTCCTCCTTTTTTTTTCTTTTCTTCTTTCTTTTTGTTTCTCCATTTGATTTCCTCGCTCAATCCTCAATTTTTGTTGTTGATTCCGAAAGAGGGGTATGAAAGAAAATATAATAAGGCTCAAAAGGGGTAGCAAGGGACGAAGTGTTTGGATAGCCGAATAAAATGCCTTTGTCATTCCAATCTTCAAAACCTACCGAGTACAAACTATCTTTCGACCGATTCACATATTTGCCTTCTGTTTTTGACGATTCTCAATGCGATTGGGCAACAATTTTGATACCACGAATGGTTCCTTTAGTCTTGGGGTACTTTTGCCTTTGGCTTTAAACCGATGAAGCATGATGCATTTGCAAGGCATTTCTTTATGTTATGTTTTCCCCTAGTATTCACTTGATTCCGGCTTCACAGTATTCCAATATGTTTTTATTTCTTCCGAGTATCATTACATCTTCAACATTGTTTCATTAACTTTTAAAAACCAGGCTTAGAATTATGTGCATGTCATGTTGCTAAAGTCAGTATGAGAAAAAAAAATGCAAAGTGATCAGAAATGGACTGACTAGGAATGATGGGAAACAAAGAATGGTACTAAACTGATGGGTTGAAACATCAATAAAACGAACAAACTAGACTAGAATTACAAACCTAGACGGCACTAAACAATTTTTATACTAAACAAAGCAAAGATAGAAGGGTTTTGACTCTCAAGACAACGTCCGGATTACAACCCTGAAATAACCCGGGTAACAGAAACGACACCAAAATAAAACTACCAAAACTCCAAGAGTCGAGCACCTTCCCAATTGACAAGCATGGCATCTTAGCCACTGTATTCTGCATTAAGATCGCTTTCTATTTCAATATTCTCGGCTTCCAAAGAA
This sequence comes from Nicotiana noctiflora, assembly GCA_032618575.1. Taxonomy (NCBI): domain Eukaryota; kingdom Viridiplantae; phylum Streptophyta; class Magnoliopsida; order Solanales; family Solanaceae; genus Nicotiana; species Nicotiana noctiflora. The sequence continues at coordinate 156,475 of JASVEL010009010.1, read as the reverse complement.
AAATCTCCTCACCCTCGTCATCGGGCATCGTCCCCACAAAATGCGCAACGCCACATACAGGTAGAGGATTCTGTGTAATGTTTGGGGTTTCGGGAGTCTGTACTTCAATTCTCCTCTCATCGATAAGATCTTGAATGGAATTCTTCAATTGCCAACACTTTTCAGTATCATGACCCAATGTTCCCGAACAGTATTCACATCTGACAGAAGAATCAAGATTTTTCGGGGGTGGGTTTGGAACTTTTGGTGCGACTGGTCTTAACATCCCCAACTCTTTCAACCTATGATAAAGGCTGGTATATGATTCTCCGATAGGGGTGAAAGCCTTTTTTCGCTTCAGCAACCTCTCCTCCCTAAACGCCTTGTTTGGCCTGAAACCTGACCCAGGGGGTTTCCGGTATGTTTGTGGGGGTCGGTAGGCTTTTTGTGGAATTGGGTACATGGAAGGTGAAGTACGATTTTGGGTGCCTCCGGGAGAGTAGTAGGGTTGGGGATGGAAGTAGTGTTGGGAAAGCATAGCTGGGGGACGAGTAATTGAGCTACTCGAGTGGCTAGAAAGGCTGCGATAGGCAGGTATATTTGGCATCGGGTTCAGTGTAAGGACCGGGTCCATGAAACTAGGTGGTGGCGGGGGTGGTGCTTTTCCATCCTTCCATGCCCGATACATTCCAACCACATGTTGTCTTAATATTTTGACTTCTTCTCCTAACATGTGGTTCCGTTCAACCAGCTGTTGTCGGGAACCGGTACCAACCCACTCGGTCTTGAGATTCTCTGCCATTTCTTGCATGTTTTTCATCCGTTGTTCTAATCTCTTCAATCTTTGGGCCATTTCTTCCTGTACATTCTTTCGGGTAAGCTTCTCAACGTTTGCAGGAAGGTCAAACGAGTACGAGTGGTACTCGGGAGAGTGGTACTGCTCTTGCTGTATAGCAGATTGTGACTCATGAGAAGGTTGTCCTTGGCCATTGACCCATACTTGACGCATTTGGGTCATTTGTTGGTTCAATGCTCTGTTTTCTTCAACCACAGTAGACCCTTGTTGAATTTTCTGACCCCGAGTTTCTTGAGCACCCGTAACAGCTTCGATGTCGGTTATCATTTTCCTTGGATCTTGCTTTCCAATTTACCACAACCAACCACCTTGACTTTCTGGATTAACAAAACGAAACCACCGGGTTAGCGTTAAGGTATTCCACTTATTGATTTCCTTTGTTTTTTGTTTTTTTTTTTTTTTATTTCTCTTTTCTTTTTCCTTTTTGTGGTTTTTTTTTTTTTTTGGTTATGGACATGGTCGAATCCTATGTGGATTGCCTACGTATCATGACCCCGCATGAATCGGACCGAGCGTAGTTCTTGCAAATTAATGCAAGAAATAAAGAGATGTTTATCTGATTTTTTTTTGATTTTTTTTTTTTTTTCTGAAGGAAAATTATAGAAGCCGATTCCAACTACAAACTTACACCTTGTGCCGGAGATTTCTATAAGAATATATATTTTTGGTGTCCATTATGACTATTTTCTACAAAATTGGCCATATAATGGCTTATTTGACAAAATGACTATTTTTGCAATATTTATAAAAGAAAGATAAACTTGAAATTTTTTTTTATCATGTGGTTCATGGGGCATCGTTCGGCATCACCATAAACCAACATAAGACTATTTTTCATAAATTGGCCATGTAATGGCTTATTTAGACAAAGTGGCTCTTTTTGCAAAATTTTATTTAAGAAAAATACAAATTCAAAATTCCTCATCCTGGGACCTATGGGGCATCGTTCAGCACCGACACAGGCCAACACAAGACTGAGGAAGTTAAAATGCCAAATGTGGCTATTTATGCAAACACGGGCCATGTAATGGCTTATTTGATAAATTGAATATTTTTGAAAAGTTGAGCAATGACTCAAACTTAATTTTGCGGATACAGCCTTTCAACATTTCTGCGAGGGAACATTTCAAGGCTATGCCCGCAAATTATTTAAAATGACTCAAAGTGGCTATTCTTGCAAAAACGACCTTCCGGTGTCTTTTTGAGGGACATTCGGCATATTTTGAGCAAGAATAGCATCACCCGACTTATTTATAACAAAATAAAAAAATTTGACATTTTTTTTTTTTGGTTATTTTTGCAAAAAGGGTATGAACCCGGACTTGATTTTGCGGCTATGGCCTTGCAACATTTCCACAAGGAATATTTCAAGGTTGTGCCCGCAAATTATTAAAAAAGTTTCAAAGTGGCTATTTTTGCAAAAACAACCTTCCGGCGTCCTTTCAGAACATTCGGCTATTTGCAAAAACGGCATCACTTTGATTTTATTGACAAAATTAAACACACATTTTTTTTTTTGATTTTTTTAAAAGGGGTGGTTGGACCCGATGAGGGTTGCCTACGTATCCCACCTAACGGCGAGAATCAAACCTGCGTAGTTCGGTCAGATTAATCGACCAATTTATTTCAACAACAAAACCATTTTTTCAAATTTTTTTTTTTTTTGATACCCATTTTCACTAACTGTTATTTCTCTCTTTTTTTTTCAATAATTTTTCTACCCTTGGGATTTTTGCCGGTCCGCATAATGATCAAGGACAATTAAAAATGCAACACATAATATGCTCGGTCTTAATTACCGGGTCACCTGTCCTAGACGGACCCAACCCCTATGTTGAGTCCCCTAAGTCAGATATGATGCAAATAAACGTCCTAGACCTAGGTTCAATATCCCGAAGTTTTCATATGGTGCTAGACCGTGTACCCGAGCGGACAACTCGGATCGAGGAGGGGGCTACGTACCGGTGACCCGCGGAGTCAATCGGCTTTGTAACTTGTCCGACCTCTTTTTCTTATTTTTGGTATTGACACTAACAGAAAGGGGAGTCTCAACCAGTAAGCACATCCCCGGAGGTAAGAAGAGAAGGGTTTTCGGCACAGTTTATATATATACAATTCACGTAATATCAAAGCGGTAAACATGTAGCACATTAATCAAAACATATATGGAAATCAGATATAAGCAAAAACAGCAATTTAACTGAGCTCGAATTCTTAAACCCCGAACCGAAGTTCTGGGTTACTTATCCCCGGCAGAGTCGCCAGAGCTGTCACACCTCCTTTTTTCACACAACGTAGATGTGCCACTGTTTACTACTACACCCCGGGAAGGGATATAATAATAATCAGGGAAGGAGTTTTTCCACTTAAAGGACAGTCGGAACGGGATCAATTTATTTAATTCGTCACAGTCGCCACTTGAGAAAATAATGGTGTCCCAAGTCACCGGTTTAATCCCGAACCGAGGAAATTTATGACTCTGTAATACAGTCTGCGAAACTAGAAACCTGGATAAGGAATTCTGTTAACCCGGGAGAAGGTGTTAGGCACTCCCGAATTCCGTGGTTCTAGCACGGTCGCTCAACTGCAATTTTTTGCTTTTATCTGAATTCTTTATATATTTTAACTATGTACTTTTAATGTTCCGCTTTTCAATTTTAGAAGAATTGCGATGTCACGAAAACACATTTCGAGTCACACCGCAACCAGTACGCCTGTGACTTTAATGTATTTCAGTTTCGTCGAGAGATAGATTTGGGTCACATAAATGCGCACCCGTATTTAGGAAAGTAATTTTATTTAAGTCGTGCCTAAAGAGTCTTATCGTGTTGTTAACTTCGGGAAAGACCATGAAATTTACTAAACGGTCCTTCCAAGTCTAAGATTTTCATAACATTTTATTTGAGGGCCCCGCAATTGTATATTTTGTTTGGCGAGGCTCGTCTCATTATTTTATTTAAGGTCAATCCTAACATGACTATGATTTTCTATGATTTATCTCTAATAATAAAAGAAAGGTCCTAATTACTTTGTTATTTTTTACCTAACTGTTACATTATTGCATAGTTTTCTGATTTACAGCAATTTGGGCCTGTTAAAGACATGTTAGAGCCCATTACCTTGTTATAGTCGTCTGTTTACACCATAATTTCAGTCATTTGTATGACTGATTCACATTAAAAGGACGTGATTCCATTGAGCAAATCTTCATTTTAGCAAAAAAAAATCGTGATTCCTCTAAAACACTAAACGAAACTCCACTTTTGCAAACAGTTTATATAATCTGTATACTGTTATTAAACTAAACTAACTATCGTAATTAACTAATATACTAAAGTGATTCTCAAATTACTATTTTAAACATAATCGCTGCTTCCAAGCCTAATGCTACACTTTCGATTAAATCTTTCTTAACAACTAAACCATATTTGAGATATTCTAAATGAGCTAACAAATTTAATATGAAATACATCTGAACAACTTCATCAAATACAACCAAACTTATTTATATACTATCAATTTAAATAATTGTTGAACTATAAACCAGTAATTAACTAGGAGGCTAATACCGTATCTATTTTAAAAGTCCAATTATGACTTGCAATTAGAAATCAATCTTTAAAATCTACTACATATAATCTGCTTATTTTTTATGTACAAAAGAAAACTAAGAGAAAATAGGAAAGAGAAGATTGCAGCAACATAGCTTCAAAACAACTTTCATTTCCATAAGCTTTGGAGATTTACAAGATGTGTACCTGGTTTTGAAAGGAATGGGAAAATAGCAAATCAACAGGGCGGTGAAAATACAGCAACAACAACAGTAACAACCAGCAGTAGCTTCAACACCTCAATCCCGAAAATCCCAGCAATACGGAGAAAAACAAAAACCAGTAAAAAAAATAGAAAAGAAAAATATATTCCAGATTTTCTCTTTGTTTTGTATTTCTATCTTTGAACTCTTTTCAATTCTCAAAAGAAACTCTCAAAAGAAACTCTCAAAAATTGAAATTTTTGCCATGTATACTTCTGTGTCCAGAATGTATATCGAGTGTATACTACAGCAGGGAATTTTTTTTTATTTTTACTTCTCTTCCTATTTTTCCTCTCTTTTTTCCACCTTTTTTTTCATAAATCTTCTCTTCTATTTATAGGCAAGAATTTCGAAAATTTTCAGATATTTTATTAAAAAGAAAATATTTTTTTAATTTAAAGAAAACCCACTAATCCATGTTTTCCTCTCCTTGTTTTCTTCCTTGATTTCCTTGCCCCCACTACTTTATGTCATGTAATTATGATTATTTTTTGCTAAAAAAATCTGAAATTTTCTTCTTGGGCCAAGGGGTTTTGGGTTGGGTAAGGTTTCTTAGGATTGGGCTTGTAACTTAATTTGCAAGATGGCCCAATCCAATTTTTTTCTATTTTGTTCTTCTCCATTATTCAACTTCCTAATTAATAAAGCCCAAAATACTAAGATTAATTTATAAAAACTAAAATTATCTTGAAATACTAATCTCATAATAATAACTGTCACCTAATTTTAAATGGTAATTAAAATACAATCACACAATTTGGACATTAAAGGCTAAAATGCAAAAGATGCCTATTTTTGTGATTTTCATTTTTGTAAGATAAAATTAATTATTCCTAATTGTAGAATTAAATCCTAAATGCAAATGCGATATATATATATATATATATATATATATATATATATATATATATATATATATATATATATATATATATATATATATATATATATATATATATATTGTCATTATTTTTTAAAAATGACACTAAATTCACAACAATTGCAAACAACACAAAACTCTTTTATTTTGAATTTTTGGGAGTAATTCTCATATAGGGCAAAAATCACGTGCTCACAGCTACCAATGAATCAGAAATGCCAATGGAGAGGCTTGATTCTAACTTGACTTTGGGAAAGACTTGTTTCAAGTTAGAATACAGGTCGCCACCCAGCCCATTTAACGCTACGCTAAAAAGCTGATCACCAGCAAATTACAAGAAGGTATAAAGGTGGCATAAAAGTGTAATACCACTTTAATATTTTATTTGGATAGCAAATTAAGTTATTCTGGTGTTAATTTTAACACCAAAATAACTTTTACCTTATAAAATGTAGGATAATTAACACTGGTATAGATTATACCTTCTTCTTAAAAATTATATAATTGTCAATACAATATACCAAACAATGAATAAACAACAATCTCAACATAATTAATCTCACCATAACTTATACCGGCATACTTTATACCGGTAAAAATCGTATTTCAACCAAACAACCCCTTAAACTGTAAGGATTTTTTCGTAATTTGAAACTTTTTAATCAATATTTTTCTATATTACTCCTCCTAAACAAGGATTAGTTACAAATTATATACAATCCACCTTAAAAGACTCTCGTTTCATTATTAATGTAATTTAGAAAATTTAGTTATATCATTTTTTTCCTCTCCACCACTCAATTTCCCTGTTCTATGCTGCCTCTCTCCATCCAAAATTTTGCATTCCTTTTAATTGCATATTCCTACTCAACTCCTACTAATCTTTATCACGTTCCCTATTCTCTGTTTCCATAGTTGGCATATCAACTATTCCTTTTAATTGCAGAATCATTTTGCATTCCTTAGTTGCCAGCATGGTTTTCCTTAAGGAATATTAATTGTTTTTTTTTATTGTAGAATTCTTGCTTTTCTTAACTGAATTATCTTTTTCCTTTTCACTTAGCACATCCCAGAAATTCGGAACAAATTTGTGCTATTTGTGATAATCGGGCCGATCATTTTAAGAATTAACGTTTCGATCCTCTATTAACTGCTTTACTCATAATTATTTTTGCTATTTTGATTTGCGGGAATGTCTAGTTTTGAGTTTCACGGAGTTTTTGGGACAATTAGTCCCTAAATGAGAGCTTAAGTTTTGGAAATTTGATTGTAGTGAGAACAGTGTGAAGACAACCTCGGAATGGAATTCTGATAGTTCAACTAGCTCAGTTGTGTTATTTCGGGTTTAAAAGCGTGTTCGGATTGTATTTTGGATGTCCGTAGCTAATTTAGGCTTGAACTGCCGAAAATTAAATTTTTGAAGTTTCTGATTCGATAGTGAGGTTTTGATCCAAGATTCAAAATGAAATTCCGGAAGTTGGAATAGCTCCGTAGTGTTGAATGTGACGTGTGTGCGAAATTTCAGGTCATTCTTTGGGTTTTTTTTTATCAAAAACGTAATTTAGAAGATTTTGAAATTCTTACGCTTGAATCTGATACGAATTTGGTATTTTGATATTGTTTGAGGTGTTTTGAAGATTGGTAAAAGTTTGAATAAGGTTTTTGGATATGTTGGTGCCTTTGGTTGGGGTCCCGGGAGCCTCGGGTGTGTTTCGGATGCTCAACGGGATATTTTGAAACTTAGAGAAATTGTAGAAAGCAGCAACCCAGTTCTGGTTTCCTTCTTTGCGTTTGCGAGTGGGGTCTCGCGTTCGTGAAGAGGAACTGGGGCTGGGGAAGATTAATGCTTCGCTTTCGTGAAGTGTTTCCTGCGCTCGCGAAGGGTTATGATGTGAAGCTGAAGATTTGGCATTCGCATTCGCGAGGGAGGTATCGCATTCATGAAGGGCTGGGGTATTTGAGCTACGCATTCGCGAGAAGGGAGTCGTGCTCGCGATGGACTGGGAAGCTGAGCCTTTGCGTTCGCGAAGAAGGGTACGCGTTCGCGAAGAAGGATTTAAATGCTTGGGTAGAATGATTCAAAAGGTCTATTCAGCAATTTTTAGTGTAATTTCCTCCATTTTTAGGCGATTTTGAAGTTTTTTTTAGGAGGATTGAAGAGAGATTCAAGGGGAACCACTTGGAGGTAACATTTTTGACTTTATAACTCGTTTATATGTGATTAAAGACCTAATTAGTGGTGAGAAATTCCGAGAAAATAGGTAATTAGGGCTTGAGACTAAGAGACATTAAAAAGGATATTTGAGGGGTCAATTGAACTCCAATTTTAATATTTTTGTTATGTATAGACTGGTGAGAGTATGAGGATTTTGAAATGTAAATTTCGCCCAATTTTGAGACTTAGGCCTGAGGGGCATTTTGGTCATCTTACTTAATTTCGCGTATTAGCTTAGAATTTCTTTGTAGAATCAGTTACTTAAAGTGTTATTGAAATTAAATTGAATAGATTTGAGCCATTTGGAGTCGAGTACTCGTTGCAAGAGCGTGATTTGGGGTTGATTTGAGCTGGTTCAAGGTAAGTGGCTTGTCTAACCTTATGTGGAGGACTTTTCCCTTAGGATTTGGTATAATTGGTAATTGAGATGCCTTGTATGTGAGATGACGAGTGTGTACTTGTGCTAATTGTTGGAAATCCATTTTTCATTAAGTAATTTCTAGTATGCTTTCTTTCCTATTTTTATTACTTGCACTATTAAACATGTTGTTAGCTTAGGAAAGCATGTCTAAGTTATTTAGTTACTTTATTTGTTCAAACTACTTTACCTGTACTTTGTGCAGCATGCTAGGCTAGACTAATTGTTTGCCTTAATATGATGAGTATTATTCCTGTTGTTGCTGTGTATTTACATTGGGACTACGAATGTTGGATTCCGGCAGCTCCCCCTTGTCTGTTTACATTTGGGACTACGAATATATAATTCCGGTAGATCCCCCTCACAGTTATATGGAACTACGGGAATGCACCTGGTAGATTCTTCAAGCACTGGGTATTTATATTTGGGACTACAGAACGAAATTTCTGTAGATCCCCGCGCACTATGAGCTGGACCACGGAACGATATCCCGGAAGACTTATTGGATATGTATATTTGGGACTATAGGACGATATCCTAGAAGATCCTCGATTGTTACTATTGGTATTGAGTTGTATTTCCTTTTGTGTTTACTTTGTTTCTGCATAGTTGTTGTTGTCCTTTATATCCTGTTACTTTTATTGCTGTACTTATTTATACTGCTCTATTATACACTGTCGAACTTTATTTTTTATTTAACCTCACTAGGGCTCTGACCTTCCTCGTTACTACCTAATCGAGTTTAGGCTTGGCACTTACTGGGTACCGCTGTGGTGTACTCATGACCTTTCTGCGCATGTTTTTCATGTGCATATCTGATCGGAGCGAACTCAACCTTAGGAAGAGTGGGCGAGTATTACTTTTACCCTATAGCGGTATCGGGGTCAATATCCACAGGGAACTAGAGAAGGGAGTTGAGTATTTGTAAAGTCTAGAAATGCGTTTTGGCTTTTAATTTTACTTCTATCATTTTGGGTTTTTATGTTTATCAATTACACTTTTAACAACTATTAGATAGAACTAAATTATGCTAAAATATTAATTCTAGTTTGTATGCAATATAGAGAAAAATACTAGGGTCGTGACATTTACCTAGGTGGTCAACTAACGGATAAAGATTCCTAATGCAAGAATGATGATTATGGGACTTATGTTATAACCGTTGCACGATGCACTCACTCTTATACCTCTCGGTAGAGAGAGTAATTTTGCCCAATTAACTCTCTCGAAACCAATTAGGTAGGCCAATATGCCCAAGCAACTTAGGGTTCAAGTTGGTAATTACTCTCTCGAGGTTTAACCCGTTAATTGGGATTACCATTCTCATGGATCTACCCCAATTCCTTGTTGGGTTAATTCAGAAATCATATACACTCTTTCTCAAGAAGTGTCAAGACCCACTAAGCTAGACTTAGTGTTTGCAACCACCAAATCCATATTAAACCATAAAATTAACTTACATAGCAAATACCTAATATCATTCAAGCACTAAACAATCACACCCATTAATTACCCATACTGGGTTGAGCCACAATCCTAGCTAATGGGTTTATCTAGACATGGAAAAAGCAGAAATTGAAGAAATGATAGATAAAACCAACATATTAATTAACTATGTTGATAATCTACAAGAATCCACGTTCAAAGAAGAAGAAATTGCCCAAAATAGGCTTAAACTCTATTATCACGAGTGCAACAGCTCTGTCTAGTACAAACTTAACCTAAAATTGATAAAATAATCTATTTATACTAGGCTAGATGAACTGGACAAAAATGCCCCTACGGGACTGGCGCGGACCGCGCAGAAATGTTATGCGGCCGCGGAGGGCCTTTGGCCTTCAAATCTTACTTCTGGAACTGGGGGATACGGACCGCACAAGTATGACTCATCACTTTCTGAACTTTACCCACACGGACCGCACTGCTTTGGTATGCGGCCGCATGGGCTTTTGCCTTGAATGGTTAGATCTCAGAACCTTTATAAGTGCGAATTGCGTGGAAAGGATCGCGGACCGCATGGCTTGATATTGCATTTGCCTGGTCTTTGAACTATCTTGCACGGCCGCGTGGCAAAGCAGTACGGACCGTGCAGGGTGATCTTGAACTAACCTAGCCTCTGAACTCTCATGCACTGTCGCACACCAAATTAGTTGCGGTCCGCGCAGGTCATTTTGTTCCCCACTTCAGTTGTCTTTTGACACTTGGCAGATTTCACTCCTTTTTGAGCCGGTCTTTGATATTTGTCATCTTGTCGCTCAAACCTGCTATCAAGTGCAATGTGTAAGTATTTTGGGACTAATATATGGAAATTGATGTACAAAGCTCATGTAAGAATGGGTATAAAACATGTAGATATCACAGTTATCAACTCCCCCAAACTTAAACATTTGCTTGTCCTCAAGCAAATAAAATAAGACCTACCCCTCATTTGAAAACAACCAGTTAAATCCAGTCTATCCTAAACTAACCTTAACAAGCACCAATTGGGACTAACAATTGCCCTCAATGCGGATGCATCATTAATATATTTAATCTTTGAAAACTTGTGGATCAAGTGTGACACAAGAGCATCAAAGGTTGACACATGTTCATCAAAGAACTTTTCTCGACTACTTTGGTCATTGTGGAACCCAAACTCGTACATCCTCAACTTTCCTAAGTTAACCTCACCTTTTAGAGTATTGACATACAAACCGAGGTGGATGGAATTTCTCTCATCTTTCTCAAAGAAAAATCCATAAGTCCGGCTCTAAGTACCATATGTTTGCCCCTCATGTAAGTATCCACTAATGAAGGCTTCTCTCAACTAAATATCATGTAGGGCTTTTGAGGAGTCATTGTGAAGGCTTTTGGGTAAATGTAGGATATGTGTTTGTACAATTGGGTTCAGTCTTCCCTTAAGCACTTCTTTTGATTCATTTTGGCGTACTTTCTTGACTCATTTGAGTATTTCTTCCTTCAATGGGTTAGAGAGACACATTGTCACTTTTGCCTTTTGCAATTCAAACCTTTCTCCTTTTTGTTCACATTTTTCATATCTTTTTCACTTTGTTGTCCTTGAATTCCCCTTTTTTGGTTCTAATTCACTTTTTTCCATTCACTTTTGCCTTTTGCAATTCAAACCTTTCTCCTTTTCTTTTTGCTTTTGTGCCTTTTTACCATATTGGTGTCTTTCTTGTCTCTCCCCCAAACTTAGACATTTGCCATTACTCACGGGAAGATTTGGGTGCCAAGAAAGGGTTCCATTAGACACGCTATAGACTTGTAACTTTGGTTCATGAAATAAGAAGCTTTAAGGCTCAAAAGGGGTGAACTAGGGATTATTTCATTGGTAGGTCATGGGAATTGTTCAAATTAGGCAGTTTGGATCAAAGATGGCCTATAATCACTTCTCAAGTCAAATTTCACCTATGATTTCGCCTCAACATACATTCAGGGTAAGTTCTAGACTATTGGCTTGGTACTTAGGCTCACAATTCAAATTCTCACCACACACTCAAGGATTTCTAAAGATGAAGTTGAGGGCCCCTAACAACCTTAGTTACGATTCCAGCGCACAATGGCTTATATTTACCACATGATGAAAGTTTAGTCAACACAAGAGTCTCAAGGCCACGACTTTCACCATCCTAAACACCACATCATGTCTTTGACCATGGGATCAAAGGCAAGTGTGTTAGGCCCAAGTGAAGCTTTGCCTGAGGTACCTTTAACTACCAAATCTTGAAAACAAGAGAGAAAAAATTAAAAATGGACTCAAACTCTTAAGAAGGTTGTCACTCCATCTATCATTGGATAAATACAGACATCTCCGTAGCGATTCGCAAGACACTACTAACCGGCACAACACTCATGAGGCCTAGTAACCTAGGGTCTGATACCAACTTGTCACGACCCCAAAACCCGGTCGTGATGGTGCCCAGCATATTGCCAAGCCAACCTGACCAACCTTTCAGAATACCGAGCTACCAGCTCTCACTTTACTTTAAAAGCATTATCAATGATAAGAAAAAATGAAAAATCTAGCATAGTTTCCAAAATAACCCAAACAATGTAATACTCCCATAGAATCCGAGGTCATAAGTCAAGAGCCTCTACCAAGAGTGTCACAATAATTCCGAATACATAAAGTGTCTGACAAAATGCAAAAAGTCAAAGAAAGGGATAACAAGGAAAGTCGGGTCCTGCGGACGCCAAGCAGCTACCTCGACAATCTGTATAAGAGCTCTAAAGCAGCTGGGAAGTCAACCCTGCTGTGATGTACATGGATCTTTACACAAGGTACATGGAGTAGAGTGAGTACTTCCAACTCAGTGGTAATAAGCACGAATAAAGACATTGAAGGTAAAAATACCCAATAAACCACTCAACAAAGCTATATAATACCTCTTTTATCATTTTTAATCGTATAAGTATCAGATAAAGCAATGACAGCTAAAATAGTACAACAGATATGTCTAAATGCAATACAGATGCATGAACATGACCGCTACGGAGCGTAGCCCGATCCATTTGGGTACCCACGCTCACAGTGGGGGTTCAGACTCCGAAGGGGCTCCTACAACCCAAGCGAAATATTAGTGAGATGATGCGCGCATCCGGATCCACTACCAGTCTAGCTACATGCAATGCAAGCCTCACAGGCACAATAAATTATCATTTTGAAATCCTTTTTAATATTAATAATAAAAATCAGTGTTCAGAATTACCAGAGTTTGGAAAATTATTTTAGACAGTGTTTAGCTCTGGACTGATATCACGATAACATGTTATAATCATAGAAGTAATGATAACGATCCTCACGGGATCCAAATAACTGGCTCACAACCCAAATATAACCACAACCATCCAAGTAGGAGGTTTACCGGCTCATTTATAACCAACAACACAGTATAATACTATACAGTCGGACTAAGCCATAGTCCCCAATCACAATCGACCTCGCACTCGTAGTAGAGTATGTATCTCACCTCAATACAGCATCACATAGTGATATACCGGGGTTTCAAACCCTCAGGTCATCATCCACACCCATTACTCACCTTGAACCAGCTCAAAAACTAGTCCGCAATGCCTTTGCCACAAGAATCAACCTCCACGGGTGCCGAATCTGATCAAACTAATAGGAATACATCAAAATAGGCTGAAGGAACATAACACAATCAAAATAACTCGAATTACACCCAAAAACACGAAATTGCCAAAACCCGAGCCCCGAGCGTGCTTCTCAAAAAATTATGAGATTTACATTTTCAGAATCCTCGTCTCACCACGAGTCCATACATATAAAATTTATCAAAATCGAAGTCCATTTGCTCATTCAAATAATCAATTTTCTATTTCTTAGGCTTCAAGCAAAATCCTCCGTTTTTATACCTTAATTCCTCCATTTTCAGAGATTAAATCTATATTTTATCAATATAATAATATAATTTGGGTCCAATAGTCCTTACCTGATGATACTCCACAATTTCCTCTTCAAAATCGCCCACTTCTTCTATTAGTTCGATGCCCCAATTAATTTAACACTACTGAAATTCGAATTAACTGATGTCTTAAACCCTCTCACACCTTTTGCTTCTAAGACTAATTAGCCGCTTCAGCGGTTTCGCTTCCGCAATCAGCTGACCGCTTCTGTGGGCCTTCACTTAAAATCCCACACCGTTTCTACCGTTAGAAATGCGCTTCTGCGACCTCGCATACGCGGACAATGTTCCGCTTCTGCGGAACCTCCCAAGCTGACCATTCTCGCTTCTGCAAACGAGTTCCTGCTTCTGCAGGCTCGTTTCTGCAAACAATTGTCCCCTTCTGCGGACGTAGATGAGCTGCCCAAATCTCGCACCTGCGCTCCAATTTCGCTTCTGCGGACTTCGCTTCTGCAGTACACCTTCCGCAGAAGCGAAAATACCAGAAACCTTCAGATCAAACGTGCTACAACTCATGAATCTTCCCGTTTAACCTTACGAAAGCATCCCGAGGCCCCCGAGACCTCAACCAAAAATACAAACCCACTCTAAAATATCATACGAACTTGTTCCAATCATAAAATCACGCCTTTAAACACAAAAACCGCCAAATTACCTCGGATTCAAGTCTAATTTTCCTTAGAACTTCAGAAACCTACATCCAATCAAAAATCTGATCAGATGATGTCCAAATAACCTGAAAATTTGAATACATATCCAAAATCACCTAATAAAGCTACTGCAAATGTCAGAATTTCATTCTGACCCCCGGATCAAAATCTCACCTATCAACCGGATTCCGCCAAAATTCCAACTTAGCCTTCAAGCCTATTTCTACATCGCACCTCCAAATTCAATTCCGATCGCTCCCCTAAGTCACAAATTACCTCATGAAGCTAACCGAACCACCGAAATTCATATCTGAGCCCTCTAAGTACATAGTCAACTTCAGGTTGACTTTCCTAAAACAAGTTTCACTCTAAAAGGTTATACGCCTTATTTTCTACCAGATTCAACCCAAACACCCGATAGACTCTAATACAGATATAGAAATATGAAATAACATAATAGGGAAAAAATGGGATGGTAACTCACGTGACGACGAGTCGGGTCATCACAGTCCGCGTCTTGACCCTCGCGAACGTGTAAGCCAAATTCAGGCCCCAATATTTTCCTTCATCGCGTTCGCATTCTGGCCATCACGATTTCGATGTTTTGTTGTGTCCTCTATCGCATTCATGTCCCTCAACATGCGTTCACGTAGGCCAATCTTAGACCCCCAACATTTTTCCTCTATGCGTTCGTGTTGACCCTCACGTGATCTAGTCTACCCTTCGCGAACGCGGTCCCTTTCTCGCGAACGCGAAGGGAAATTTTGGCCAGCGAATTTTTAAGTTCAAAATTAGAATCATTACGGGATTATTCCCATTTTTCATAAACCTTGTCTTCTCCAAAGCACCTAGGTGATTTTTAGAGCTATTCTTTACCAAAGCTTCTTGGGTAAGTACTATCTAACTCCTTTTCTTCATTTTTCTATCATCATTTATCAAATTCCTAAACCTAAATCATGAAATCAAAGTAGAAATTAGGGGTTCTTGGGTAGAGTTAGGGTTTTAAGGATTTTGGGTGATTCAACCTCAATTTGGGGTTGAATCTTAAAATAAATTATATATTTGAACTCGTGGGGTTATGAGTGACTAGGTTTTAGTCTGAGGCTCATGTTTGGACCATGTGGGCCCGGTATTAAATTTTGGTATTTTTGGAAGAATGCTAGAAAATTCATATTTAGTCTATGGGATGTTGCCAATGAGTCTTTATTGATATTATTAAATTAATTATGCCTAGATATCATTGTTTCAGAGTCGGATTGTAGAGAAAAGGCGGTATTTGAGGATTGATTGCTATTCTTTGGACCGAGGTAAGTGTTAGATCTAACTTTAGCTTGAGAGAATATGATTAGAGTGTTATTAATTGCTAATTGCTAAATGATCGAGTATGGCGTATAGGCATGGTGACGAGTATCTATACATCAGTGTTTAGCATGACCATAGGTCATTGTTTGTACTTATTATGATACTTTTGGGACTCTTCTATGCTAGTTGACGGATTCTACATATTGTGAAGATTTTAAGGATTAGTTATGAATTGTGAATTCTTTGGAGCGTTGGCTCGAACAATAAAAATACTATTGAGTAAGAAATGAAAGAAATGGAAAGAGATATAATTAATTACTTGCAGGGATGGTTTGAGTATACTGATTATCTCCCCTGCCGGGATGTGAAAGTTGTTGTTGTTGCTCCCTTGCCGAGATTTAGGTGTTTAATTGTGTTTTCCCTTGCCGGAACATTTCTTATTATTGTTTATTTCCTCACCCGTTTGGTTGTGATTGCTATTTGGGTGAGAAAGAGTAATAATGCATGAAGGGTCATTCCGTGCCATGCTTGATTATATTTGCATGAAGGGTCATTCCGTGCCATGTTTAGATTATTTATGCATGAAGAGATATTCCGTGCTCTGATTTGACTATAATTGCATGAAGGATCATTCCGTACCATGAAATAAGAGCTATGTGAGGGAAAGCATGAAGGGTAATGCCGTACATTTTATTTGATTGCATTGGGTGAGAATGAGAGTAAAAGCACGAAGGTTGATTTCGTGCAACTGTTGATTTTCCTACTTTTGTTAATTATTATTGTGCTCTATTTCTTACTTAAGTTGATGGCTTTTATATCCGGATTGTACTCTCCCATAGCATATTTTCTCCCCTTTTTAATTGTTTAATTTCGGTATTCTTTCCTTCTACTCGCATATATATATATATATATATATATATGTTTAGCTTCGATATTTCTTTTCCTTTTTATTATATATGTATATAGAGTTGTACAGGTTAATTTAGTAGTCCTGTCTAGCCTCGTCACTACTTCGCCGGGGTAAGGCCGGGCACTTACCAGCACATGGGGCCGGGTGTGCTGATGCTACACTTCGTGCTTTTTTTGTACACAGATCCATGAGCAGTTTTTGGATAACAGTAGTATATTGATCGGGAGCTGACTTTAGTCCAGGGACTTACGAGGTAGCCTAGCTAGCATTTGCAGGTCGAAGTCTCTTTCCATATTTCTGGTTGTTTTCATTTTACCGCGACAAACATTATGTATTTCTATTCAGACTTGTTTATAGCACTCCTTAGTGGTTCATGAGATAGCAACTCCAGTCTCGGGTAGAGAAGTATTAAGCTTCCGCATTTTGGATTTTCAGTTGTTTATGTTTTAATAGACTTCCGCCTTGATTTAAAGATTCGTTATTCTATTATTGTTAACTCAATCTGAAATTTTCACTTTCTAATCGATTAATTAGCGATTATCTTAGATGGTTAGACCTGCCATGCTGTATGGGACGAAGTGTTGGCCGGTGGAGAAATCTCATGTTCAGGAGGATGATGGTTGCGGAGATGAGGATGCTTAGGTGGATGTGCGGGCTCACCAGGTTAGATAAGATTAGGAACGAAGTTATTCGGGAGAAGGTGGGGTGGCCCCAGTGGATGAGAAGATGCGAGAGGCGAGGCTTCGGTGGTTCGGGCATGTGTGGAGGAGAAGCCCTGATGCCCGGGTGAGAAGTTGTGAGCGGCTAGCGGTGGTTAGTGTGAGGCGAGACAGAGGGAGGCCTAAGAGATACTGAGGAGAGGTAATTAGACAGGACATGGCCAGGATGCGGATTTCCGAGGACATGACCCTTGATAGGAAAGTCTGGAGGTCTAGTATCAGGGTTGTAGGATAGGGACTTCTAGATTTTTCGTACTCCTTACTCGGGGTGGGTAAGGCGTGGTAGGGCCGCCCATAGATGATTAGTTTGTGTTCTCTTGTGGTAGTCATTTCTAGTAGTTACTGTTTTAATATCATTACATGCATACATGCTTATTTATGGTATCTATGCCTCTTATGTTTAGATAATTTTTTTTGCGATGTATGCTGGTATAACTAATGCGGTTTTGGTTTTTGTTTGCCTTTCTTTTACCTTCGCCGAGGGTCGTTTGGAAACAGCCTTTCTGCCCTCTCGGGTAGAGGTAAGGCATGTCTACATATTACCCTCCCCAGACCCTACCTTGTGGGAATATACTGGGTTGTTGTTGTTGGGTGAGAATGAGAGTAAAGCACGAAGGTTGATGTCGTGCAACTGTTGATTTTCTTACTTTTGTTAATTATTGTTGTGCTCTATTTCTTACTTAAGTTGATGGCTTTTATATCCGCATTGTACTCTCCCATAGCATATTTTCTCCCATTTTTAATTGTTTAATTTCGGTATTCTTTCCTTCTATTGCATATATATATATATATATATTTCGATATTTCTTTTCCTTTTTATTATATATGTATATAGAGTTGTACAGGTTAATTTAGTAGTCCTGTCTAGCCTCGTCACTACTTCGCCGGGGTAAGGCCGGGCACTTACCAGCACATGGGGCCGGGTGTGCTGATGCTACACTTCGTGCTTTTTTTGTACACAGATCCATGAGCAGTTTTTGGATAACAGTAGTATTGATCGGGACCTGACTTTAGTCCAGGGACTTACGAGGTAGCCTAGCTAGCATTTGCAGGCCGAAGTCCCTTTCCATATTTCTGTTTGTATTCATTTTACCGCGACAAACATTATGTATTTCTATTCAGACTTGTTTATAACACTCCTTAGTGGTTCGTGAGATAGCAACTCCAGTCTTGGGTAGAGAAGTATTAAGCTTCCGCATTTTGGATTTTCAGTTGTTTATGTTTTAATAGACTTCCGCCTTGATTTAAAGATTCGTTATTCTATTATTGTTAAGTCAGTCTGAAATTTCCACTTTCTAATCGATTAATTAGCGATTATCATAGATGGAATGATAGGCGAAAGTTGCTTAGGAGCTAACTTTAAGAAAGTGAACATTAATATGGTCTAACAACCTTAAGGTATGACTAAACAGGGCGTATTGCACTAACAATTAAATAATTAGCTTGCCTAGCTCCAACAGTAAACGTCATCACGACTCCCGATAGTGAGAAATTTGGGTCATGACAAAAATGCACTAGCTACAAGACAATACGTTCATCGACTAGGGATGAATATATCATTTGTTTGTCCAACTTGCACGATTTTTAAGAAACAACTCAACATGTCTTCCTCCAATGCCCCATTGCTACTCAGTTTTAGAATCAATTAGGAATTGATATACTACCTTTTGCAAACCCACAAATACACGGGCTCCTTTGGCTCAAGGACCTCAACTCAAACCTCCCTAATCATATGACCACCTGGGAATACTTCTTCGTATTCTCCCTATGGCATCTCTAGATAAATCGTAATAATAATAACTTTCACAACTTGACTAACATACTATCTCCAAAACTTGGTCCTCATGAAAACTTTAAAGTTTTAACATACAGTAGCACATGTCATTAGTTTAGAAACTAAGCACTATGTCCAATGCATATGGCATAACCTCATCTTAGATACTACAAACTCAATATAGATGGATCTTTTACAAATGCAGTAAAGGGTGGAGGCGTTGGAGGAGTATTTCGAAATGCTAATAAAAATTGTATCTCAACATTTGTGGGATGCCAGTTTGGATATAGTCACACGCATGGGCGAAGCTACATAGCTTCAAGGGTGGTCAACTGACCACCCTTCATCGAAAATTTACACCGTATATATAGGTAAAATATTAGATTTTAGTGGTATATAACATATATTGAACACCCTTTATTGATGATTTTTTATACTTCTTTCAAGTTTGAACACCCTAAATAAAATTCCTGGCTTCGCCACTGGTCACACGTACATGGAACTCCTAACACTCCAACAAGGGCTCCAGATTGCTTGGGACAAACAATTGATGCCCCTGGAAATAGAAATAGACTCTTGTAAGAGCAATCATTTGTGGGAACAGAATCACCCGACTTACTTAAACATCACTAATGAATAGAGAGAGCAACAAAGTTGCCCATGCACTAGCCCAACAAGGAAGAAGGGAGACCCCATCTAATAATGTCACCTTTTTGACTCCATCGATCACCACCCATGTTAAATCTCATACAAGAAGATGCAGAAGGCTTAGCAACTACAAAAAAAATTTCAGTAGCACTTGTAACAATCTCGCTACATTAGGAAATCTATATTATATTATTAGTAACTCTCACGTCTCTACTAAGTACTACTACTACTACTTCGGTGGTCAACACCACGAATAGAACTGTAACCTCCTTAACTATTATGACAATATGCTTTTTACCAAAAAAATGAACTAAGAAAATTTTGCAACAATCAGCTCATTCTTAATGTAAATTTCTAATGGCATTTTAATAATTTTAACAAAAAATAAATTATCAAATACAATAATATTCATTATTAATTTGATACAATATGATAAAAAAATACATAACTACTTATTTGAAAAATCAAATTCTAACACTTCATATAATAGTTACCTTCAGTAATATAAGTCAAACGGATCGTAATCAAGTAACCCATGCTCCTCCAATGGAGTAAAAATTGTGTGGTGAATTACTTTTTAAAGTTGTATTTACTTTTTTATCTAGTATATTTAATACTATTGAGTAAAAGTAGCCACTAGTCTATTAAAATTAATATGAAAAGACCGTGTTACTCTCTCTTCTATCTCTTTTCCGTCACTATCCATTCAATTTTCAGTCATTACACTGAAGCTCTTTCTGGGATCACACAGGATAACATGCCAAAGCAAGAAGTTCTGCTTTGGTATTAGAAAGGATGTTGCTCAAATGTATATCAAGTACCATGACTTTGTGCACATGGATATCACTTGTTTCCAAGAGGAAAGATCTACACATTATCAAGTGGATTTGAATCGCCTACCGTTGTCTCGGTTTGGTGTTTCCGTTACCACGTAGTTGTAGAGTTTGGAGGAATGTATTTATACTGAGTTTGTAGTCGTGAACTTAGACTTTCAAGTTCAAAAAATAAGGACATGTAGTCATGAACTTTGAGTTAAAAGTTCAAAAGTTAAGGACATGTAGTAAAGATACAGTTATAAGTTCAAAAACTACGGACAGGTAGTCCATAACTTAGACTTGCAAGCTCATAAATTAAGGACAACTAGTTCTGAACTTACAGTAACAAACTCATAATTTAAGGACACCTATTTTGAATTTAGAGTTGGAAGTTCAAAAATTAAGGACACTTGGTCCTTAACTTAGAGTTACAGGCATAGAAATTAAGAACATGTAGTCCCGAACTTCGAGTTTCTAGTTCAAACATTAAGGACAAGTAGTCATGAACTTAGTGTTACATATCCAAAAGATAAGGACTGGTAATCCTAAACTTATACTTACAAACTCATAAATTAAGGACAACTAGTCCTCAACTTACATTAACAAACTCATAAGTTAAGAATACTTGGTCCTCAACTTTATAAGCAGAATAGTATTTTTGTCAGGCGAATAAAAGTTTATTAAAGTACTGACTAAAGACTAAAGACATTTTAAACAGTAACTTAAAAGTAAATACATGTCTTATTACCGGCTAATTGTGCACTTGGTACTCCCATGGATTTCTAATTTGGGCTCGGATCCTGTTTATATTAGCCCATCAGTTTTGATATTGTGAGCTCCGTCTCCTTTTCTGCGTCTCTCCCTCTCTCACCTCTCTCACCTCCAACTCTTCCTTTCCCATCCAACCGTAGAGAATCTAATAATACTCCCCACTGTTTAATTACAGTCAGCACAGGTTGGTCATAGTTCTTCTTGATATCTATAAATAAATTCGCAGTCTTATTTACTTCAATTTCTAACCACGCAAATTTGAGCATTTGACATCATTTGATCTAAGGTATACCCTTTTATCCAAATTATTTATTCAATATGGCCAGTGAGTTAATTTAATATGTTAGACGATTACCGAAAATTGTAATTATTAGCTGTTTACCCTAAAAATCATATAACAATTGAATTTAGACGCAGTTTTAAGGATACATGATATTACTTGGTACAAATTGAGAAGATTGAATTAGTGTTGAAATAGACGATAAAAGAGTAAATGCAGACCACACAAATTGAACCCTTGAACCAAAAGATGTTTCAACTGTCTTATGAATATAATAACAAGATAATGAAAGCTTAGAAAATGACAATATATTGCTTTGTATTGCATGAATATATCTTTTTACAAATGATCAGATCCCCTTTATATAACAGGGGAGTCCTACTCTTGATACAACTCTATATGAGGTAAGAAATCTCATGATTAGCTAATTAATCGGACTCTTCTTGATACGCACCGAGATTTCCGCCGTGATCCTCGCCCAATTGCAGATATTTCGACTTTTCGTTATTTGGCTCGGTAAGCTTCTCTCAATCTTGCTCGATCTCTATCTTGCTTGGCCCCGATCTTGGTCGATCTCGATCTTGATCGGTCTCTGAGTCACGAGCTCGGCATTTAATTTTGCACCATGGTTCAATATAACACGAGATTGAACTTTGGCCTATCACATTCCGGTCTCGATTAGTCATACAAAAGGGCAAGCCCGGTTTTGACCGTATACGTTAGCGAATAACGATTTATCGTCTATCTAAATTATCAATTATTATAGATTGGATTCTAGATTCTAGTCCGTGGATTGTAAAGTACCGAAACGATTTTCTTATAAAATCTTTAAACCTTTCAGATTTAGCAGTCCAGCGCATGGGAACGAAAGTGATTTTGCATAGGAAATTTGAATAGTTTATGTATCATAGAGTAAGATTTTGTTTATAAGTTCGCAGCTAATCTTTTCTGGATGTGTTGATGATGGAGTACTTTAAGCTTCATCCATACTGTTGTCAGCGTGTTATACTAAAACTTAACTAATTTGCTGTTAACTAGAGAATTCAAGACTGCATGTAAGCTGAAGAAAGGATGGTCTATAATCAAATAGTTCTAAGAATAGCAATCACACAAGTTAAAATATATAGCTGCTTTGAAAAGTTTGATGTCATCTAGGTCCTATGTGATTGCACAGATATTATCTTGGTAATCTCAATGATATAGAGCACCTTGGGTGTTAAAGTAACAATTGTATGCTTCTGAGCAGCCAGTGGGTGAAACCTTGCTGTTATAGGTTCTAAGATTGTGTATGGAAGAAATTTGTCTAGGATATAAACGATCAATTTTGCTTGCTGGGACATAAGGTTTTTAGTAAGAATCTGATCTGACTATTATGATCTTCAGTATGTTTTCGTGGGACAGGAATCTATTGCTACTTCTGGCAATGTATCTAATTGCACAAGGTTCCTCATTCTATTTGATTGCACAAGATTTCTTTTGTTTAGAGTTATCAAAAAGTGAACTTAATTTACATAATCTTTCTTGGACCATTCTGACTGGTTCAACATGGCGTGCTGTTTCCTCCTGTTTTTTATTTGGTTAGTCTTTCCTGCTTATGACTTCTACATTGCTCAGGCCTTTAAAAATGGATGATGTGGTAGAGAAAATTGATGACACTCTCCAATTTGCACCAAATGGATCACTGCTTCAGTGGAGCCAATGGCAATTGCTTGATTCCGTTCTTCCTACGGGTGGTTTTGCTCATTCTTTTGGCCTGGAGGCTGCTATTCAAGCTCAGTTAGTCTCTGGGCCTGAAGACCTTCGAACATTTGTGACCCATATACTGGACAATACAGGAAGTCTATTGCTTCCTTTCATCTATACTTTGAATGCATCTCCTAATGTCGAAACATGGTATAAACTTGACAAAATATTGGATGCAACACTAACAAATGAAGTAGGTAGGAAAGCATCCATATCACAAGGATCAGCACTTTTGAGGGTAGCTGCCGCCGTGTTCCAGGAAGTTCCGACATTAAAAACAATGCGGGAGATGTCTTTGACTAGCGGAGCTGTCCGTTTCCACCATGCCCCCATTTTTGGACTTGTATGTGGGCTTCTTGGATTAAATGCTGAAACTTCTCAGAAGGCTTACATGTTTACTACAATGAGAGATGTTGTATCCGCTGCAACAAGGCTCAATTTGGTTGGACCGCTAGGTGCAGCTGTATTGCAGCATCAGCTTGCTGCCAGTGCAGAAGAACTATCAAAGAAATGGATGAACCGTCCTGTACAAGAAGCATGTCAGACTAGTCCTTTGCTTGATACTGTCCAGGGCTGTCATGGTTATTTGTTCTCCAGGCTTTTTTGCTCTTGAATGATGGCACTGAAGATTCAATATACGGGGGTTTGGGTGGATGAGAAAGTTATTGATCTCAACAATTGATCTTAAACAATTGTTGAGAACATTTGAAGCTTGTGCTTTCGCTTGGGTGTAATCAGAGGCACCAACCACAGTGACGGCTTCTCTTAGAACTGCTGAAGGATATATGGTTTTCACACTTCCAAAATGTGATTTTTTTTAATGATGGATATGTATCTTGACTTGAGCTACAGGAGTTACACCACTATGTTTGTTTCAAGAAAGCATTATGGATGAACCACAAGGCTTATAGCAATATGTTTGTTTACAGGAGGCCACTTTCAATTCAAGAAAGATTATGAGTGATGCTTGCAGATATGCTTTGTTATCAGGAGGAAGTACAAGAATGTGAGAGCTGCAATTAGCTAGGTCAGCAAGCTAATCAGAGTAATCAGCTCGCTTGTAAGACCGGCATCTCTCTACCTTTCATTTCCCCCGCAAAGATTCTTCAACCACAATCTATAATATGCAATTGAATTGCAGGTCGATAGCGAATGGCCTTCGGACAATTCTTAAGAAGGAAAAGTTGGGGTCATAAACTTGCATAAAATGGTATATTCTTCAAGTTTTCAGAGGTTGCTTGTTATTCAAAGGCATATATTGTTGAATGTTGAAGACTACTAAAACACTGATATCCTCTTAATGGTGCCAAAAAACCTTTTTATAATCTCAAATCTTTTCGCTTTCTTGAACAACAATTACACGCCCTCTCAGAAACTTTATGAAATGGGCTACCTGCTCTTTGTTGTTTCGAGTCACCCCTAGAGCAAGGTGGGGAGTTCTTGGAGGGAAGGATGCCGAGGGTCTATTGGAAGCAGCCAGTAAGGGTAGACCGGGTAAGGTCTACGTACACATTACCCTCTCTAGACCCCACTTGTGAGATTATACCGAGTTGTCTCTCTAGACCCCACTTGTGAAATTATACTGAGTTGTCTCTCTAAACCCCACTTGTGAGATTATACTGAGTTGTCGTTGTTTCCTTTTATACTTTGTTATTAGAATGCTTGTTATTAGAAAGACAGCAAAAGGTCTGTCCAAATGTTCATTGTTGCACTGGATATGGGCTGGGTTCTGTTTCCATATTTTAATATGGCTGACCAACCTATATCAAGTCAGAAACAATACATGTGCATACTCCAAAATCCCAAAATCAAAACGATGCTATTACATCTATATTTAATAATGTCAGCAATATTCATTTTCTGTAAATAAAAAAAGAAAAAACCGTGTTCCAATTTTAAGCGACATATAGTTAGTAATTTAGAGACAATTTATTATCCAGGCAGAACAAGTACAAGTCATGATGAATATCCCAATTCAAAATCCAGTTATTTTAGAACCAAGGCCCAAAGAATGGACCCCACCCTAGTTAAGTGCAGTGACGTGTCAAGATCTCGGGGCCCAATCTTTTCATTGAGATTCTTAGCCGTGGATGGCCTTCTCCCGCTGATCTTTTATAGGGTTTGGCAAGAGGGCCCCTTACTCTTTCTCCTTGGAACCCAGTAAACAAGTGGGGCTCTCATTTTCATCCCTAAGGTCTGTTATCTTCTCTGAATCCGTTTTTACTGTTATTTCTTTTTCTTTTTATTATCTCAAGCTCCTTCGTCACTGTAGAAATTTATCAGTCAACTATTAGAACCAAGGACGAATTTTTTTGCTTCTCAGTCGCTTCCCCATTTTCTAATTTTTCGTCCCTGACAAGCACACCCTTTGTTTCTCTTCAAATTTCACACTTTCTGTGGATTTTATTTCGGCTATAGTTTTTCTGGGGTTTAGTCTTTTTGTTTCCCATTTTTTCTTGGATTTCAGTTGTTTTTGGCTTTTTCTTCAACATGGAGAACAAACAAAACATTGAACCGGAAAATGACGAGGTTAACGACTCGAAGATATTATCCGCTGATCCATTACTCGGCGATTCTGAAGAATACACCATTACAGCAGTAGGGCAGCATGTAACTGACGCTGAATGTGTCGGCCCTTCTCCGCCGCCGTCAACAGATATTGTGCCTTTGTTAAAGAAAGAGCCGGCAGAAAACGATTTGCGAGGAGGCACTATGTCAGTTGGGGTAAATATGCAACTGCAAAAGGTAGAAAAACCGCCTGCTAAAAGATCCTCAAAGGACAGGCACACGAAAGTTGAAGGCCGTGGTCGGAGAATCCGGATGCCGGCAGCGTGTGCTGCTAGAATCTTCCAATTAACACGGGAACTAGGCCATAAATCCGACGGTGAGACTATACGTTGGCTTCTAGAACGCGCCGAGCCAGCTATTATTGAAGCTACCGGAACGGGTACGGTTCCGGCGATTGCCGTATCAGTTAACGGAACGCTGAAAATACCGACGACTTCGCCGGCGACAAATAGCGAAGGAGAAAGCGCGACGAAGAGGAGGAAAAGGGCCGCGAACAGCGAGTTTTATGACGTGCATGAGCCGTCTAATTTTGCACCAGTGGCCCCAATTGCCCCACAAAGTCTCCTTCCTGTTTGGGCAGTGGCCTCTGGTAATGGGCTTGTACCCACCACCAGTGGGACGACTTTCTTTATGGTGCAGCCGCCACCCACTAGTACTACTACTATTACTACTGCTGGGCCTTCGTATCCACCTCAGTTGTGGGCCACCCCAATATATAATATTCCAGGAAGGCCCATTTCAAATTATGTATCTGGAATTAGCTATTCAGGGGTCTCTGCTACTGAAGGTCAAGTGAGTTCGTCAAAAAGTGATGGTAATGTTTCAGCCATGGCTCCAAGTTCCAGTTCTACTGGTGTTACCACTACTACAACCACAAATAATACTACTACTCAGATGCTTAGGGATTTTTCATTGGAGATTTATGACAAAAGAGAGCTTCAGTTTATGGTTGGTTCTGGTTCTAGTGAAAATGATCAAACTTCCTCCTCGAAATCCTAATACATTTTCAGTGGGGCAGAAAATCCGTTAGGGTTCTAGGCCCATAAAGTTCTCTTTTAATTTCTTTTTTGTTTTAATTTTCCATGTCTTTTGTTATCCACTCTTATGGATAAGCATCTAGCATTTCGATTTTTTTGGTTAGGCGCTAGCTTTTGGCTAATTCACAGCTCTGTCTTAGCTTTAATATTTTGCTTGTAGATATTATCCCTAGCTCCTTGAGCTTTTAGAATTTGGTTCCTCCTTTTGAAGTAGCTCTGTTTTGATGTCAAAGGTTGGTTAACTTTGGCTGTCAACTTGCTAATACTTTGTAGAGTTAGGGCACTCAATTTTAATCCTTTTTTTTTAGTGATCCGTAATGTGATTGCCAAAAGCAAAATGGTTTTGTTTATGTTGGATTGGTTTTAAATGTTTTTTTTTTTTAATTAGCTTGGGACCATTCTTTGTGCATGTATTGTCGTGTAACACTTTAAAATCCCTTTGTAGCAGTGCCACAGTTTAGTTCTTTTCATGGGGTCATTTGCCCCGTGCGCTTAGATTACTTCAAAATTGCACGTGACTTTCGTCTAGTGCACGTGGAACGTGGTCCCCGCGAAAAAGAAGTGGTCCCCATCGCAAGAGGGTGTAGGTCTGAATTAATAGTCAATATACAGCATAACGTGGGGTCCAGTTATCGCAGTGGTGGGGCCAAAGCTAGTATAGTATGCTGGCCAAGAGGAGAGAGAGTGTAGCTGTGGGCCATATATTTAGGTCATGTGAATGGCAGGGCTTCATGCCCCACATCTTGGAGCATGGGCCCCAGCTCATTATCCAAGGCGACCGCGTGGTGGTCCACTGCCTACGACTACTACTAACACCACCTTTCAGGTTTGTCTTTAGGTCTGCTCCTTTTTTAGGTTTTTGTGGGGTCCTATTGACGTGTGGACGCGATACCAGGTTCGCATTTCCTGACACGTGTTGTGTGATTAGTTGTCACGTGGGGACCACTTCCGTGGCAATCGACACGTGGCAACTACTGCCCTGGCTTTGCCAATCTTACTTTCTGTACCCATTGATCCTGACGCTATTTTCCTCTCGTCACTTGGGCTGCTTATCGGACAGCTCGAGCAGATATTTGTATTGTTAGTTTGATTTAGCTTCGATTTTTATTATACTAATTCACTTATAGATAAGATGTTCAATGGTTTGATAAATATATTTCTGTAAATAAAGAAATCAAAATTTAAAAATTACAACTATATCATTAACTCGTGGAATTTTACAAAAATCAAAAGTTTACAGATAAGAGATGCCACAATAGTGCACTCCTAACTTATAGCACATCCAAAAGACTCAATAGTTACTTACAATGCAAAATTAAGGTAGTAAGTTGAATTCATAAAATTAGTCATAGCTGAGATTGTTTATCCCACGATTTTGTCTTAATTTCAAGTGATTCTACTCTCTAATCATAAAGTTGCATCTCCACTCTTTAAAATGCTACAAACTAGTCATGGTAAAATGAGAATTAAGATAGGAAATTAAGTGGCATCTCTACTCAACAAACGCAAGTCAACACCCCAAAAAAAAGCTCATTTTGTAGGGGTTTTTTTTGGTCGATTGTTGGTGGTTTTTAACCTCCTCAAAATTAATTGTAGCTGTTTAAAAAAACACCAAAGTTATGTTCGCCACGAGCATTTTCGTGACAGTTTTCTAAAACTTCGGCGACGACCATCACAAAATAAATTTTCAACTTTAGCGGTTTTTCCACACAAGTAACGACAGTTTGTAACCCATATTCAGTCTTTAAAAAATTATTAGTGGGGATTTATAACCCCCACAATTTGAACTCAATGGTTAAAAAAATATTTAATAGTGACAATTCTAAATGCTAAAATACCTATTTCAAAATATTAATTCTAGGATTCAATGACAATATTACTAAATAACTCATACAACATAAATCAAATTCCTTCAATTCTTGGTTTCAATGATAATATCTTAACATTCGAATTGTGAAATTTTGTTTGATTTGTTTCTTTCGATTGTCTCTTCATCAGTTAACCATCTCAGTATCCTTCAAACCGTTACTGCTAAGCTAATTAAATTAAAAAAGAAAATTTCACATGATGATGTTGTATATTTCAGTAAACAATCTACCTTAAGAATAAGAAAATTTCATATGCAATCAGTAAATTAAAAAGATCACCTTAGATTTATTTAAGTTGTGAGTTTAGACTTGTATATCAAGTTTCCATCTACCTGTAGCCACATATGTAGGAAGATGTCATTGAGCTAACTAAGTTAATTGATCCCAAGGCTACCATTTCATTGTTTCACTTCAGCTGGTGTTCAATGCTACAAATATTCTTTCAATTGTTGTATCTTCCTATAATTCAAAAGGTTTGCAATATATAAAAAATAATATTTCTCTAAAAAGAATATTTGGCCACAAAATGAGTTATGAAGCATAACTTATCACTCATTCGCATCACACTAGCACATCAACAACAACAACAACAACTACCCAGTATAATCCCACAAGGTGGGGTCTGGAGAGGGTAATACATACGTAGGTCTTACCCCTACCCGAAAGGGCAAAGAGGCTATTTCCAAATCGACCCTCAGCTCAGGAAAAGGGGGAATAAAAACAAAGCAAAAACAGGAGAGTATTAGTAACTCTATGAAAAATCACATAGACAATTATCAAAACATAAACCATAAAGCATAAATAAAATGGCATGCAGTAATCTCAAAATATAAACCAAAGCACAAATCAACTATATATATCCCGCAAGAGAATCTCATCTAGACATTTTTTAAAGAAAATTTTATATAAAATCTTAAATAATATATAAGTTGAGAGCCTTACCAAACCCCCGGACCGGGAAAAAAGTGCGAACTAATATACAAGGAGCCCCTACACACTAGCACGTCAATCCTCATTATTTTTTGAGACGAACATCAATCCTGAAATTCTTGCACACATATTCGCTTGTGAAATAATCTCATCATGCTTATTTGCACCCAAACATATCATGCATTATGAAAAGTGAAATGAGGATATGACAAAGATATTGATAATATGATATATAACACTTGCTCTCCCTAGTCATTGAAAAAGCTTTTACATTGATAAGACATGTTTATGCCATAAATAGGGCTCTAAAAAGTAAAAACCGGAATTACTAGCTAAAGTTTAATCTCTAGGAGTGCTTTACCATGGCAAATCAGCTCAAATCTATGGTTCAATAGAGTAATTATCTACAACAATCACCTGAGCATAGTGCAAAAGTTTATGTAATTGTACTCATGTTTCTAACCACCTCTGGTACATAAGGATGCAGTAGTTTCAAATATACAATAAAAAATCAAGCTTAGAAGTTTGTACCTCATTTTTATCATTTTTTTCATTAGTTTAGTTTGTCAACTAATGTGAGAGCCAATAATCCAGAACTACCAGTAGCCAAATTTCACACATTGGCATGTGAATTGTGATTATAGTAGTTCATGAACATAAAAAAACTGCTAACTAATATCAGGAGCTCATATTAATCTCTTGTAAAAAGAAGCTGTAAAAATCCACCTGCTATAAAGTTTATTAGAGCACATGGAATGATTATCTTTTCCAGGGACTTGTCTGCTACTATCTTACCCTCCCCAGACCCCACGCTGTGGGAATATACTGGGTTGTTGTTGTTGTTGTTGTCTGCTATGTTAGAGTGGCCAGCAGCCATATCAACCAGTAGCACTGCAAGCAACACCCCCAGGGATTTGTCTAAATCATAAACATCTTCGGAGGTTGGAAGTCTATCCACTTATTTAAGTGATACAACAAGGTTCTCCTCTGTTTGTCCTACAATTCGCCCCTCTAGGTAGGCAGCAAAATCCTCAACCACGTATCCAACTGTATTGAAAATTAAGAGCGATTGGACAAGTCCCAACATGGCAACATGCATAAACCAAAGAAACAGTGGATCTGGAGAGAATAGTTGACATGTTTCCATGATAAAGTCACAAGATGGTCAAGGTTTAGGGAGGGTATGATAGTGGGAGGTTGATAAGGATGCCAAAAAAGTGTTAAAGCAACAACCTGCAGGGAACCATAACTGCAATCCTCTAACCGTGAAGTCACAATGTAACTATGACCTTGATATGATGCATTTAAGGTTTCAAACATCTTTGCAATTATAGTACTAAGCAATTTAGTTCCCTTTACGACACCTTCTGCTCCATAATACTCTATAAGATTCTTAACACCATCAAATCTTCTGCTCCATCCGTTTCAGTTTATGTGAACCTATTTCCTTTTTGATCTGTTCCAAAAAGAATAAACCTTTTCTAAATTTAGAAACAATTTAGCTTAAATTTACAATTCTACCCTTACCGAGAAGCTTTTATAACCACACAAATAATTCGGGCCTCTTTTGTACTTGTTTAGGACCAAAATTCCAAACGTCTTCATTTTTTCTTAAACTCCATGCCCAGTCAAACAGGTTTACCTAAATTGAAATAGAGGGAGTAATAATTAGCTCAACCGTATGACACACACCTCCAAACAGATCTTGGTACATCTCGACTGCTCTTTGAACTAGGGCTGATTTTTGGGCTGGGCCCAGGCCTAAATGGGCCAAACGGGCAGGTCCTTACGGTCCCGGGCTTTGGCGGGTTGTGCTTTGGCGCTCCCGGGCCAAACGGTCTCGAGCTTCACGAGCCTAATGGGTAGAACCGGCCCACTGTGGGCCTAAGACCACATGGTCTCGGGCTTAATGGGCAGGGCCCACGGCCTAAACGGTCCTAAGTGTTCCGGGCAAATTTTTATCTAAGGCATTTTCTTGTAAATTTTACGTAATATATATATATATATATATATATATATATATATATATATATATATATATATATATATATATATATATATATTTAGGATAATGCATAAAATCCACTCCATCCTATCACCCATTTGCCAACTACACACCTTTTCTAGGGGGGTCCTATTACCTTCCTAAACTATTTTAAAGTGTTAGTTCTCAGAACAGCCATTTCTGGCGGGTTTTCAGTTATTTTTCAGCCATTTCAAGGTTAAATAATATTGATACATAAGTAAATTATCCGTATCAATTTTCGTAGTTTGACAGCCATTAGTTTTCGATGGATTATGATTAAAACTACGAAAATTGACTATGATTCGTTGGATTAATTTTCAATTTTATAACATATGAACTAGAAAATTCACATACTTAAGATGAATCTATTTTACTATATCCAACATCTCCTTTAAACTAAGTTGGGCATTTCAAGAGACACTAAGGAAGCAGTCTCCTTTAAAATAGTTCAGGGGAGTAATAGGATCCCCAAAAAGAAAATGTGTGTAGTTGGAAAATGGGTCATAGGATGGGGTGGATTTTATGCATTATCACTATATAGTATATATAGTATGTATATATATAGTATATATACAATAACAACTGTCACACCTCCTTTTGGCGCGCCCGCTACCCGGGGGTAGGAGCGCAAGGGAGTTTTTCCAATTTAAGTGACAATGTTCGAAACGGGATTATTTGATTTATTTTTAGAGTCGCCACTTGGAATAAATTATGGTGTCCCAAGTCACCGATTTATTTAAATCCCGAATCGAGGAAATTTTTCGACTTTCCAAATGAAGTCTGCGAACCAGAAATTCTAAGTAAGGAATTCTGTTGACCCGAGGGAAGGTGTTAGGCACCCCCGATCCCGTGGTTCTAGCACGGTCGCTTCAATTATTATAAATGGCTAAAAATTCCTAATTTTATACATGTTCTCATTATAATGCAATTTAAACCTATTAACCGCTTTTATCTAATTTTAAGAATAATCGCAACGTTATTAAAACACGTCTCGAATCACGTCACATAAATTATACCCGTGATTTTGACATATTTTAACATCGTTGAGATTTGAATTTAAATCACATCAATATGCACCCGGTTTTAGAAATTTAGTAAGGCTCGTTTTATTCAAAGATATCCTAAAGTGGTTGTGATTGTCTAGTTGGTTTATTTCTAACAAAAATTAAAGTCCTAATTAATTAATATGCGTAAGAAGGTACCAAATTTGCATTTAACAAAATAGAGCGAAACTACCTTACTACTAGTTCGACCTATACATCCCTGTCTCTAACTATTGGATCATTAACATTTTAAAGAGATTGAGGGTTAAACTAGCAGAAAAAATAAAATGGTCAGAATGCTATGGTTATGGCTAATGCTTACAACCCATGTTTTAACCATATAATTTATCTTTTAACATTTTTCTATTCCCTTCAACTGGTATAATATTTCCCTAAATTATTGATTAACATGAAATTTGATGTTCGAAATTTGTCAAACATAATCTATCAATCACAATAATCTAACAGTTACATTCCTGGCTAATTTAACAGTCCATCGGGCTCATTTTTAACTACAAGGCTCAATTATCAACATGTTTCGATATAAACTAATATAAAAAAAAATCTCTCATACAACTCCATTTTTCATCCCATTACTACGGATTAACAGGGAATTATAGTCCATATATACATAAGGATTAAGACTTCAAATGACCATCTTATGTATTAAAGCTAAACAAGAAAATAGAAAAATCCCAAAAAAATGACTTCAAGTAGTATTTTTTAACAACATTTCATCATGTATTTCCTCAACTCAACTCAGTTGCATCGATTCTTCAGAATTATATGAAATCAGAAGGTGTACCTGGAGATTGAATTACAAAGAGGAAAGAGAGGTGAGTTGGCAGCAGCAGACAACAACTAACAGTACCAGCAACGACCAAGCAAAATCAATACAATAACAGCATCAAACGAACAACAATGACACCCAGATTCCAAAAACAGCTTTGAAGAAACAAATGGCCCAGGATAACAGGAAGTTCCAGGGATGTTTAAAGCCAAACAGAGAGTTTAAAGTGAACCAGCGGCAGTTTTCAAAGTGTGTGTTCTAGTGTTCTGCCAGTGAGTTTTCTTTCTGTATATCAATGTCTTTTGTGAGATTATGTCTCTGTGTGAGTGTTCTGAGTGTGTGCCTGTATGTGTGAATTCCAGAGAGTATGTCTGTGTGTGTGTATGTTCTGCCAGTGAGCCTCTCTATGTGTGAATGTATATTCCTTCTATCTGTGAGTGTGTATCTGTATATGTAGCTCTCAAAATTCAGACCTTCCCCTCTTAAACCCTTGTCCCAGCCTGTATTATTCCTTGCACATGTAACCAATTAATCTTTTTTAGATAACATCCCATGTGCTCTCTTCCTTTTACAACCTGATCAAACACTCAACAAAGTTAAAATACTCATTATTATCCTCACATTCTCTGATTATTCCACCCTGATTTGTCTAAAGGTGGGATTTATAATTAATCAAATCCTAAAGGTGCAATAGAGATGGAAAACACTGTTGTCCAGCAGGTTTTAAACAACCAGTTCATGTGCAATGCACTCTTTGAATCAGCTTTTGGCTTTCAAACTCTAGACTAAGACAGCTATATCCAAATTAGTATCTAACTTATAATCTTAATTCAATTCAAATAATGAATTTGGAATCAAATTAACGACTCTAAGTTCTGTTTCCAGGTTTTAACAAACAAACCTACGAAACTACACGACAACATTCGATTAGCCGATTACGACAACCACAATCAATAACACACAATCGATGAACAAGTTCTCATTTTAGCACTTGGCCGAGAGAAACAAAAAAAACATGAAAGAAGCAAGAATGTAATCCGACTTCAATAATCGACTCGAATACACACACTTATCAACAAACAACAATCAATCGATTACGATACGTACAATCGATAAACAAAATCTCAAAACAGTGAATCCGAGGATTTCGGCCAAAACAGTCCAAAACGAAGAATTGGCTATTCGACGAAGTATCGAATCGAGTTCTTATCTCATAACTTCGTCATTCATAACAGATAATCAGAAGCGAGCAGAGTCGACCAAATAAAAGGTCCCAAATAGATGAAGAAGAAAGAAAATTCGGAAACATCCGAGAGAAGAAAAAAATCAAACAACGAATGGAATTACGAAAACAATTAACTAAATTGACGAGTCTAATTAAATAAGAACGGAAAAGAAAAGAAATACCTTGAAGAGAAGAAAATGGACTCGGCCGACTTGGCTTTGGTATTCAAGGTCTAGAGGACCTTAATTGAAATGTTTTCCAAGTGAAAACACGTCAATTAAGGTCTATTAGACCTCAATCTCCGAAAAAATCCCTTGAAGAAATCCCTAATTTGAATTTAGGGTTCTTGGACTTCGATTTTGGGGTTCTTTGATTTCTGGGTAGATTTGAACCGAAATAGCCATGGTTAGCTTGTGAGGGAGGTGAGGTGAAGGTGTGGTATTGATTTGGGGTGGTTTGGCATGAGTTGAAATTTAATTCGAATCTTTGATCAAAAATTCGAGAGATTGTGGAGAGATTTGAAGTAAACCGAGCCGGGGATTAGATTGAGGAGGCGAAGGGGAAGCTACGGTGTAAAAATGGGGGTGATTGGACCACGGCCGCCGGCGGAGGCGATTTCCGGCCGGCGGCGTGCGGCGGGGGACGGTGGAGGCGGCTGGGGTTTTTGGGTTAAAGAGATGGGGTGAAATGGTGTGAAGGTTAAGGGTTTTGGGGTTTAAAATTACCCTTTTAATCTCAGCCGTTAGATCACAATGATCAACGGCTAAGATCAAAAGGGTGGCTTTGAAAATGGGCTACCCGGATGGGTAAATCCGTTTGGGCTGGGGAGTTTGGGTGCTTTTGGGCCTCGAATTAAATTGAATCTTTGGCCCAAATTTGATTTCCCCCTTTTTCTTATTTAATTTTCATTGTTTCCCTAATTATAATTCTAAATTATACTAAAAAAAATCAAATTAACTCATCAAAATACTAAATTAGTCATACTAACAATTTACGCACATAAATTATAAAATCACACAACTAGGTATTTAAATTTTTTTTAAAAAAAATGTAAAAGATGAATTATTTCTTTTGTGATTTTCATTTTTTTTTTCATAAGATAAAATTAATTACTCCTAACTTCAAACTAGATAAAAAATGTAAGCACGACATATTTTTGTATTTTTTTTTTATTAATTTAAACACATATAATCACGTATATACAAATGCAAACAAATACCAAAATAACACAAAAATTCACAAAAAAAAATACACACCATAAAATAGACAATTTTTGTTTTTGATTTTGTGGGAGTAATTCATGTTAGGCAAAAATCACGTGCTCACAGGTGCCCCTCTTTGCGCGGAAAACACGAAGAGTTTTCGTGCAAAGATAAATGAGCAAATACGAGCGATTTTTGCCCATTTGAATACTCCGTGGGAAGCATTTTGAAAGAGTTTGACCGAGCCTTTGCTTCGGAGGCCTCCTACATATCCCGGGCTAAACAGGAATCAGGTCAATGTAGTTCGGGAAGTTTTGGTAGCTGGGACTACCGTGGACTGACACTTTGCTGTTACTGCTATCGTTGCTGCATGTTGCTGTTTACTGCTTACTGATCTCCTTATTACACCAAAAGAAATTAAAGCTGAACTAGCTATGCTATCAAACTACGAGTTACAAGATTCCTATCTATGATTCTCTTGAAAACTTGATCTTGAATCTTAGCTGATTTGCTGTAGACCTCGATCTGAATCTTGATGCTCCACAAGCTGTACGTGCTCGTTTATTTCTGTAACATTGAGTGAAACGGAGTCGGCGGAGCTTATTACTTTAATCATCTTCTGAGCAATACACGCCTTTGTTTACTCCAACGTTTGAAATCTTTTCTCTCGGTTCTTTTCTTCTTTTCTTCACTCTGGATTGATGTTCCATTTGTAGGTTATCTCGATCCTTACATCCCGAGGTCAAACCTATTTAGACAACAAAACAAACAAACGAACGAAATTTTTCTCCCCCAGTTTTGCTAGGAAAATTTCGTGAGTTAGTTGTGACACAGAAAGTGATTAAAAGACTCTTTGGTATTGGGTAAGAAAGTCATGGTTTCACAAACGTTCAACGGCTTTCTGGCCGGGATTTTGTAGAAAGGTTTCACGGCTTTCTGGCCGGAATTCAAACAATATCTAACGATTTTGGCCGTCAGATCCTCGGTTTTTGGCCGGGGTAAAAATAAATGGCTCCGCAGTTTTCTGACTGGGAGATCCTCGGTTTTCTGACCGGGATAAAAGTTTCACGGCTTTCTAGCCGGAATTCAAACAATATCTAACGGTTTTTGGCCGTCGGATCCTCGGTTTTTTGGCCGGGGTAAAAGTAAATGGCTCCACAATTTTCTGACTGGGAGATCCTCGGTTTTCTGACCGGGGATAAAAGTTTCACGGCTTTCTGGCCAGAATTCAAACAATGTCTAACGGTTTTTTGGCCGTCGGATCCTCGGTTTTTTGGCCGGGGTAAAAGTAAATGGCTCCACAGTTTTCTGACTGGGAGATCCTCGGTTTTCTGACCGGGATAAAAGTTTCACGGCTTTCTGGCCGGAATTCAAACAATATCTAACGGTTTTTGGCCGTCGGATCCTCGGTTTTTTGGCCGGGGTAAAAGTAAATGGCTCCACAGTTTTCTGACTGGGAGATCCTCGGTTTTCTGACCGGGATAAAAGTTTCACGGCTTTCTGGCCGGAATTCAAACAATATCTAACGGTTTTTTGGCCGTCAGATCCTCGGTTTTTTGGCCGGGGTACAGAGCTGTCACACCTCTTTTTTACCGCACCCGCGAGGGTGCAAAGAGTTTTTCCAATTAAAGGACAATCGAGATGGGATTTATTTTAATTATTTCAGAGTCGCCACTTGGGAGATTTATGGTGTCCCAAGTCACCGGTTAAATCCCGAATCGAGGAAAAGAATGACTCTATTTAACGGTCCGCGAACCAGAAATCCGGATAAGGAATTCTATTAACCCGGGAGAAGGTATTAGGCATTCCCGAATTCCGTGGTTCTAGCACGGTCGCTCAACTGTCGTGTTTGGCTTATCTATCTGCTTTTTACAGTTATGTACTTAGTGCAAATTAATATCCCTTACCGCTTTTATTATTGATTATGATTTACGAAAGAGAAAGTTGCTTAAAAATATGCTTCCGAATCACGTCGCATGAAATGCACCCGGATCTTCGACATATTCTTATTCAACATTTCGGGGTTTGGATTTGGGTCGCATGAAATGCACACCCGTATTTAAGAAGGTAGAACTAAAATATGCGCCCAGAGCGATTACTTATTTACACTGTTGAGAAGGACGTGATATTCGCTAAGAAATGACACATCTCGAAATCTAAGTATTTTATATGTATATTTATGAAGGCCTTGCGATTAGTGTAACTATTTGGGCGAGGCGCACCTTTAATTCAAATCTAAAGCGAACTACATCCCACTGTATTTTACCTAGTAGTTGATTCCAAATTATTTAAAACTTGCTACGAACCACACCACATGAAATGCGCCTGTGGTTCCTGACACGCTTTATTTGCTCTTGCCCGAAATTGGGGTCGGGTCACATGAAATGCACCCCCTACTCCTTTAATCTAATTGCGTCATTCAGTTGAGTAATAACTCACTAGCTAATCTTGCTTTTAACATAAGATCTAATATTAACAGATTTGGAGATTACGCGCATGAGTAGAGAAGATTGAACAGAGATACAACAGACTAATTCAGGTTTACATGCATATCTTAATGATAGTGTATCTTTGATCTAGCTACATTTTTCCATAACCAAAACTAGCAATACAAACTTAATTAAAGAGTCACAGAACATAACCAAACATAAGAACTTTGGACGACTACATGATTCGACAGACTTTAAACATAAGCTTCAAGCTTCATTCTTTTCGAACCAAGGAACTACAATAACAGGAATGTGTACCTGGAATACGGAAGAAGAAAGATGAATGAGCAGTGAACAAAGTGGCAATCAACAGTGATAGAGCACAACCAACAGTGATAGCAAAACCACCACAACAGTAGCAAAACAACCACAGCAGACTCAGCAATCCAGTGACCCAGCAAGAATCCCAACAGCAGAATCAACAACAACCAGTGGCAGTTACAGCCACAGTAGCACAGCAACAACAACAACACAAGAACAACAATCACCACAATAGACCAGGAGCCACCACACTGGACCAGCAGCAACAACACTGGTCCAAGCAGCAATACTCAACACAGCAGCAACAATCAAACAGACCAACAACAATAAAAAATAATACTACTAACTGGTTGAGAAGAAGTAACAAGCAAGCAATACTCAACACTAAGACCCGTTGGGCCAAGTTACCAAAAAACTACTTATTTTAAAAAGCATTTTTACTTAAAAGTATTTTATGAAACAATCAAACTGACCAACAGCAACCACTAAAACTTTAATGAAACAGTGGCCAGGATCTATGTGTGAATGACTATATGCTTTCAATGTCTCTCTATGTAGTTTCGAAATGTATCTTTGATGTGTGTCTCTCTATTGTCCGTGCCTTTATCATTTCCCTATCATCCTATATTTATAGCCAAAACTTTCAAACCTGGATGGCCAGCAGACTAGACTAAGGCCTTGCCCATCCCCACTCTGCCTTTTTTCCACTCAAATTAGTCTGAGTATGGGTTTTCATTAATCTAAGCAACTGGTCTGCCACACCTAGTGGGAATACCCTGCTGTAGCAGGTTCCACTAGCCCTTTTATGGGCAAGGGTACTTTAAAAATCCAAAATAGGCTAACACTAATTAAATTGCCATCAGCTATATCCAAATGCCCTATGTAACAGTGATTCTGGGCATTCTTGCCCTGTCATTCCAAACGGGTTTATACAACTAATCGACGAGGTTGTCTAGACTGGTTACAACATATTTGAATCGTTTAAGCACCTTATGATGACCCACAGATTCGACCATTACTGATTTGTCACCAGAAATATAATGAACAATAGGAGGAGAAGAGACAGAACCATTTAAATGAAATTGACAAGCCAATTAATCTAAACAAACTAAACAAAATCAAATAGACACAGAAAAGGGGAAGGTCTTACCCCAGAAACTCAAAATGTAGGCGGCTCAGCTTCGAACTTGACTTGTCGAAGCCAAATGGGCTTTAATCGAGGTGTTCTCGATTGGGAACACCTAGACTAAAGTCCATTGGACTTCGATTGAAGACCAATCCGACTTGAATTGGCTTTTTTTGAAAACTAGGGTTCTTGGGCTCGGATTTGGGGTTCGAGCATTTCGGGTTAGATTCGAACCAAACCAATGTTAGTGGGAGTGTGGGGGAGGTGTGAGGAGGCTGTGGTGTGAATTTGGTGAAGTTTGGCGTGGTTTGGGTTCTGACTCGAATCTTTGAATGAAGATTCGAGACGTTTGATGGTGATTCGAGGTTAGCGGAGGCCGGATTCGTAATGGGGGAGGTGATGGGAGCATTTGGTGTTAAGATGGGGGTGATTGGCCTACCGGAACCGCCGTGAGGCGATTTCCGGCAGGCGGCGCAACGGTGGTAGACGGCGGAGCTAAGAGCCATCTCTGAAGGTTAGAGATGGTCGAGGGTAGGGGTCTGGAAGGGGGGCGGGGTAGGGAGTTACGTATATATGGCGATGATGGTATTTGATCCCGGCCGTTTGATCAAATGAGATCAACGGCCTGGATCCTCTCACTTAACCAAACGACATCGTTTGTGTTTATGCGGGACTGGGTCGGTCCGGACATGGATCGGGTTACATGGAACGGGTGAGGATGAATTGATCTTCACCGTTGGATCAAGGTGGATCTACGGTTAAGATTAACATTAAAACAAAGGGGGTGAGGCCGGGTGAGCTGGGGCGTGTGGGCTGGGGCGTGTGGGCTGGGATTATTTTGGCTTTTTGGGCTTGGGGTTTAATTATAAAGTGGCCCAATCCTATCTTTTTAATATTAGACTCCATGATGTATTACATAATTATCCTACATAATTACATATCACCTGAAAAATGTAAATCACATAATTTTGATATCAAACACTAAAAATGCAGAACCTAATGTATATATTTTTTTTTGTATTTTATTAATTTAAATAAATAAACATGCACACAAAAATATAAATTTAAGATAAAAATAACACAAAAATCACAAAAATCATGCCCAACACTAAACTATTTTTATTTTGAATTTTCTGGGAGTACTTCTCAGGTAAGGCAAAAATCACATGCTCACAGCTGCCCCTCTTTGCGCGTAAACACGCAGAGTTTTCGTGCAAAGATAAGT
This sequence comes from Nicotiana noctiflora, assembly GCA_032618575.1. Classification (NCBI taxonomy): domain Eukaryota; kingdom Viridiplantae; phylum Streptophyta; class Magnoliopsida; order Solanales; family Solanaceae; genus Nicotiana; species Nicotiana noctiflora. The sequence goes on along the minus strand of JASVEL010009010.1, from coordinate 115,485 downwards.
GAGCGGATATAAGCGATTTTTACCCATTCGAGCACTCCGTATGAAGCATTTTGGAAAAGTTTTGACCGAACCTTGCTTCAAAGGTCTCCTACATATCCCTGGCTAAAAGGGAATCAGGTCAATGTAGTTCGGGAAGTTCTGGTAGCTGGGACTACCATGACTGTTGCTGTTACTGCTGTTACTGCTGTTACTGCTGTTGCCACCGCTTAGCTGATCTCCTTGTTACACCGTACTAAGCAACAAAACAAGAAGCTAGACTAAGTTACAGTACTACAAGTTCTTATCTATCTTTTTTAACTTGATCTTGTCGCGCTCCTTGCCATCCTGTCTCACTTGGTGTTCCTTCTGACGCTTCTTCTCTTCCGCCAATTGTTATTTTGGCCTATCTTGATTGCCGAACTCCGACCATTGTTTCCTTCTTTATGATCTTTGAACTATTCTCCTTCGCAATCTGAGTCTATCTGTTCTGATCCTTGTTGCCTCCCTCTGCTTACGAACTTGGATTCATGCCGGAGATTTCTGTTACATTCAACCGCTTTCCTCAACCAAAATAGATCGCCACTCCATTCTCCAGGCGGGCTCCCTGACTTCAACTACTACTCAAAATAAAATTGCCACTCCATTCTCCAGGCGGGCTCCCTGACTTCAACTATAACTTCAAAATTAAATCGCCACTCCATTCTCCAGGCGGGCTCCCTGACTTCAACTATAACTTCAAAATTAAATCGCCACTCCATTCTCCAGGCGGGCTCCCTGACTTCAACTACTACTTCAAAATTAAATCGCCACTCCATTCTCCAGGCGGGCTCCCTGACTTCAACTACTACTTCAAAATTAAATCGCCACTCCATTCTCCAGGCGGGCTCCCTGACTTCAACTATTACTTCAAAATTAAATTGCCACTCCATTCTCCAGAGGCGGGCTCCCCGACTTCAACTACTACTTCAAAATTAAATCGCCACTCCATTCTCCAGGCGGGCTCCCTGACTTCAACTACTACTTCAAAATAAAATCGCCACTCCATTCTCCGGGCGGGCTCCCTGACTTCAACTACTACTTTCAAAAATAAAATCGCCACTCCATTCTTCGGGCGGGCTCCCCGACTTCAACTACTACTTCAAAATAAAATCGCCACTCCATTCTCCAGTCGGGCTCCCCGACTTCAACTACTACTTCGAAATAAAATCGCCACTCCATTCTCCAGGGGGCTCCCCGACTTCAACTATTACTTCAAAATTAAATCGCCACTCCATTCTCCAGAGGCGGGCTCCCCGACTTCAACTATAACTTCAAAACTAAATCGCCACTCCATTCTTCAGGCGGGCTCCCTGACTTCAACTACCACTTCAAAATAAATCGCCACTCCATTCTTCAGGCGGGCTCCCTGATTTCAACTATAACTCAAAATAAATCGCCACTCCGTTCTTCAGGCGGGCTCCCTAACTTCAACCACTACTCACTGATTTCACCCTATCTTGATTACCTTCCTTGCCTCTTGTACCATTTCCTTCTTCCTGCATTGCCTCTCGGACCACCTTCTCTTCTGAATTATCCTGTCTTGGAATTGCCTTCCCCCGGGTCGTATTACTTTTCTCCTGGCTGCTGGGGATATTTTTGAACTGTTTACTCGCCTGCTGGGGATGATGCTGCCGAGGAAGCATTCTTTGTTTCCTTCACCCCTCATTTTCTTCCTTCTTCCCATACCTCCCGTGGGACTCACGCTTTTGCCTCCTCGAGCAAATTATGGAATGTAATACTGATGGGGGAATCTCGAAGCCATTGTTTCATTTTCCCCACAACTGCTGGGGGTGATACCAAGCTCAAATATTACCCCATCGTGTCGTCTGGCCTTTCTCAAAACTATTCTGCTCGGAGCCGGTACTTCCCGAAATCTTGTGTTGCTTTCTACCCTTATCCTCTGAGTCTTGCTTTCCAGAAAATTTTCGCAACAGGAGAAAATTTTCTGCCCCAGTTTGATAAACTTCTGGACGGTATGCTTTTCTGCCAACGAACCCTCTTTTCCTGCTTTTAAATCAAAGAAAAATTATTAGTTTCAAAATGCGGTGAGTGGTCGTGCCACTCTTGTTGGGGCCATTTTCTTTTCTCTTTCAGCTGCTTGGCCTCTCTCGAACTTTGAGGGCGACGTTGACGCTTGCCGGGGACGATGCTCTTTCCACGAACGACCTCTCATCTTTCCTTTTATTCCAATCTTTGGTTTGGTCCGACTCTTTTTAGCCGGTGATCTGTTGCGCGAAATCATCTTTCGGACATGCCACATGTGTCCATCATACTCCATAATTCTTGCGAACCTTCCACTCGGCCTGTCATCCCAATCTTACTATCGTAACGACTTCTGTCTTATTGCCTCGTTCCACGCCTATTCACTTTCAATATACTGCTTTGGGAGACTTGGTAGTAAGCTTTGAAAAATCAATTTTCGAAAATGAAAGAAAAGAAAAGAATACCGACCGCAAATGACAAAAGAAGAGAAAAACTTTTCTGAACTCAAAAATAGGAAAACTTATCTGAATGTGTGCCCGATCCAATGGTTATGCCGCGCCTTTGAGATTAAACTACCCAGTCTATTCATATCAATCACTTTCTGATGCCGCGTTCTGCTAGAGGTAAACGGATGTCCAAACCTTGTCTCATGCAGACATCTTGTAACCATCTCATCCTGTCACCTCACAGTGCCCTTCAAAGGGTTTTCACTAATGAGATTCTCTCATTTCTCTCTATCTCCCGTCGCCTTAAGGTGCCCGTAAAGGTTTTCACCGTAAGACTCTCTTATTTTACTTCTCTCAACTTCCTTCGCCTTAAGGTGCCCTCGAGGGTTTTCACCGTTAAGACTCTCTCATTTACGCTTTCTTTCCCTGCGGCGGGGTATCACCCCTGAGATTCCTTCTAGAGCGTTATCCCCTTTCGACTTGTGCATCCTGGATTCAATCGAGGGTCGGGATGTCACTCTTGGCTTTCGTTCACATGACTTGGCACTTCTCAAACACTGATCGAGAGGTCTTTTTGGTTCTTAATATGGTTTCTGCGCGTGAGGCTGAAGAAAGGGGTTTAGCCTCAACGGTTAGCTTATTACAACTTTCGGAATCCACACTATATTTCCAACGAAACAATGACTTCTGCCCCAGTTTTGTTGCTTGGGGGACTTTTGAGTTTTATTTTATTATGACCGAGCCGTGTGGCGCCTACGTATCCTTCTTGAGGAATCAGGTCGAACGTAGTTCACTTTTTCTTGCATTTTTTCTTTGTTTCTTTTTCTATTCTGTTACACATCTTCCTTGATGATTCCGAAAGAGGGTATATGAAAGAATAATTAAGGCTCAAATGGGGAAACAAAGGTTAAAGTGTTTGGGTAGTAGAAAAATTGCCTCTGTCACTTCATTCTCCGAAAAATGCCAAATACACACAAACGAAACCAAACGTTGACAAATGCATTAAAGAATTACACATAATATCTCTTGACCGCATCAGAATTGATAGCCATATCGGTGCATCTTCCCTCAACATCAGTCAGACACAGAGCGCCGTTGGATAATACTCTAGTCACCACAAATGGTCCCTGCCAATTTGGAGCGAACTTGCCTTTCGCTTCGGCCTGATGTGGTAGAACTCTCTTCAGCACATGCTGTCCCACTTCAAATTTCCCGGGACGTACCTTCTTGTTATATGCTCTCGCCATTCTCTTTTGATACAATTGGCCGTGACATACTGCTGTCAATCTCTTTTCATCGATCAAGCTCAATTGCTCTAATCGGGTTTTGACCCACTCGTCGTCATCAATCTCAGCTTCAGCGACAATTCGGAGGGACGGAATCTCAACTTCTGCGGGTATTACCGCTTCAGTCCCGTATACCAACAAGTAAGGAGTTGCACCTACCGAAGTCCGGACGGTAGTGCGGTAACCCAACAACGCAAATGGTAACTTTTCATGCCACTGCCTAGACCCTTCTACCATCTTCCTCAATATCTTCTTTATGTTCTTGTTTGCTGCCTCGACCGCACCATTTGCTTTGGGACGATTGTGTAATCTTGAACTGTTGACATACTTCTTTCATCAATCCACTATTAAGATTGGCACCGTTATCCGTGATGATTATCTTTGGAATTCCAAACCTGCAGATGATGTGGGAGTGTACGAAATCCACCACCGCCTTTTGGTCACCGATTTGAATGTTTTGGCCTCCACCCACTTGGTAAAATAATCGATCGTTACCAGAATGAACCTATGACCATTGGAAGCCGCAGGCTCAATAGGCCCAATAACATCCATACCCCATGCAACAAACGGCCATGGTGCTGACATTATGTGCAATTCAGTTGGTGGAGAGTGGATCAAGTCTCCGTGTATCTGACACTGATGGCATCTTTGCACGAAACTTATACAATCACGCTCCATCGTGAGCCAGTAATATCCGGCTCGAAGAATCTTCTTTGCCAATACGTATCCGCTCACGTGTGGTCCACAAACTCCCGAGTGTATATCTGTCATCACTGTTGTGGCTTGATTTGCATCTATACATCTCAACAACCCCAAATCCGGGGTTCTTTTGTACAGCACCCCTCCACTGAGGAAAAATCCGTTTGCCAATCGCCGAATAGCCCTCTTTTGATCTCCAGTTGCTTGCTCTGGGTATACTCCTAACCTGAGGTATTCCTTGACATCATGAAACCACGGCTCATCGTCCACCTCTTCCTCTATCACATTACAATAAGCATGTTGATTCCGGACATGGATGTGTAACGGATCGACACGAACCTTGTCCGGGTGATGTAGCATCGACGCTAAAGTAGCTAGAGCGTCGGCAACCTCATTATGCATCCTTGGGATGTGTCTGAATTCTACTGATCGAAAGCGCTTGGTCAGATCATGCAAGCACCGACGATACGGGATAAGCTTTAAATCTCTGGTTTCCCATTCTCCCTGAATCTGATGTACCAGAAGGTCCGAGTCCCCCAAGACCAAGACGTCCCGTACATCCATGTCCACCGCTAATCGCAACCCCAAGATACATGCCTCGTACTCAGCCATATTATTGGTACAATGAAAACGCAGTTGAGCAGTAACAGGATAATGATGTCCTGTTTCAGATATAAGCACAGCCCCTACTCCGACTCCTTTTGCGTTCGCCGCTCCGTCGAAGAAGAGCTTCCACCCCGGATCCTTGGTTAGTTCTAACCCTTCAATTTGCAATACTTCTTCGTCTGGAAAATACGTCCTCAAAGGTTCGTATTTGTCATCAACAGGATTTTCAGCTAAGTGATCGGCCAGGGCTTGAGCTTTCATAGCCGTCCTTGTCACGTATATGATGTCGAACTCCGTAAGTAATATTTGCCATTTTGCTAACCTCCCCGTAGGCATAGGTTTCTGGAAAATATACTTCAACGGATCCAAACGCGAAATGAGGTAAGTGGTGTAAGAAGACAAATAGTGTTTCAGCTTTTGGGCTACCCAAGTCAGGAGCACAACATGTCTTTTCTAGATGAGTGTACTTGACCTCGTGGACCGTAAATTTCTTATTGAGGTAGTAAATGGCCCGTTCCTTCCTGCCAGTAAGATCATGCTGCCCCAGTACGCAGCCAAACGAATTCTCCAAGACCGTCAGATAAAGAATCAGGGGTCTACCTGGCTCAGGCGGAACTAGTACGGGCGGATTTGATAGATACCCTTTGATCCGGTCAAACGCTTCCTGACATTCTGCCGTCCATTCTATCGCCGCGTCTTTTTTCAATAGACGGAATATGGGTTCACAGGTTGCTGTAAGTTGAGCAATAAACCTACTGATGTAATTTAACCTTCCCAACAGACTCATTACCTCTGTTTTATTCTTTGGCGGGGTAGCTCTTGAATGGACTTGATTTTGGATGGGTCCAACTCAATGCCCCGTCGGCTAACGATGAATCCTAGCAACTTTCCTGATGGAACTCCGAATGCGCATTTGGCCGGATTGAGCTTGATGTCGTACCTTCGAAGTCTTTGAAAGAACTTCCCGAGGTCGGCAACATGGTCTTCTTGACGCCTAGATTTTATGATCACATCATCCACGTACACCTCAATTTCCTTGTGTATCATGTCATGGAATACCGTAGTCATCGCCCTCATATATGTTGCCCCTGCATTCTTCAAACCAAACGGCATCACTCGGTAGCAATAAGTTCCCCATGGTGTGATGAAAGCCGTCTTTTCTGCGTCCTCTTCATCCATCAAAATCTGATGATATCCCGCATAACAGTCCACAAAGGATCCGATTTCGCGTCCGGCGCAATTATCAATCAAGATATGGATATTGGGAAGTGGGAAATTATCCTTAGGACTTGCTTTGTTGAGATTGCGATAGTCCACGCATACTCTAATCTTTCCGTCTTTCTTTGGCACCGGTACTACATTAGCCAACCATTCAGGGTATCGAGTGACACGAATGACTTTCGCCTGCAACTGCTTGGTTACTTCCTCTTTGATCTTCACACTCATCTCCGTCTTGAATTTCCACAGTTTTTGCTTGACGGGAGGATATGCCGGATCAGTGGGTAATTTATGAACCACTAGATCAGTGCTGAGTCCTGGCATGTCGTCGTACGACCATGCGAAAATGTCTTTAAACTCCATGAGTGTTTTGATCAAATCTTCTCTCAGATTGGGTTCAATATGGACACTTATTCGGGTTTCTTTGACGTCATCCGCATTCCCCAGATTAACGGCCTCAGTATCATTTAAATTCGGTTTGGGTTTTTCCTCGAAGTGACTTAATTCTTCACCGATTTCTTCTACGGCTTCATCATCGTCGTATTCTGACTCACTCTCGTCACTTCTTATTTCATGCGTTATTATTTCCAAACCCGATTGACTTTCTAGACTGGGTTGATTAATCTTTAAGCACGCCATATCATTAAGATCGGTTGAAAGAAGGCTGTTCAGAAAAGTAAAAAGAAGGAAAAATAAACACAATTAGACACGAAGGGAACCAAATTTTCACTAAGGAGAACTGTACAAGGGAAAACAAACTGCAAACTTAAATAAAAAAAAACGAACTAAAAAACAAACTGGATTTTACTCCGGGGACAAACCCCCAACACAAAATTTCGAAAGAAAAACAATCCAAGACAAACTACCAAGACTCCTTCCGGACAGGGAGAGGAGTAGCCTTCCGGTTATTCAGTTTTGCCTTTGGTCCCACAAATTGTATCTCGGCATGACTGGATCCTTCACCGTCCTCGAGCATACATACATCTGTGAATAGGTCCTCGAACTTCCTGAAGAACTCTTCGTCTGGCCTGACGGTAGGACCGGGAATCTTTGTCGTTGGATGTCCTCTTGCTCCGGACGTGACAAAAGATTGGGAAAGGCGTGGAACAGGCTTTGGGAGCACCCATGTCTTCTGCTTACTCCTCTTTGCTCGCCGGATGTCCTCTGATGTTGGCTGGAATCCCAAGCCGAAGGTTCCCAAGTTTTCGACCACCGATACCGGTTGTATGATTCCTTGCGCAGAGATGCACCTAGACCTTTACCGGGTATGAAACCATGTCGCAACATTTCATGAGCCACCATGACATCTGCGGTGATTGTTCTGTCATCGAGAATGCATTCCCTTTCTGGAACTCGGTTGGCGGACACCACATCGCAGACCTGATATACCCACGGCCCAACATCTTCTTTCGTCTCCACAAAGGGGATGATGGTGCCTGATTGTAGATCGTTCTCTCCATGGACGACGATCTCCTGTTGGTCCCACTCAAACTTAACGAGTTGGTGTAAGCTGGATGGAACTGCTCTTGCGGCATGGATCCATGGTCGCCCTATCAGGAGGTTATATGACACCACCATGTCCAGCACCTGGAATTCCATGGTGAACTCCACTGGCCCAATCGTCAAGATTAGCATTATGTCACCAACCGACGCTTTGCCTCCTCCGTCGAACCCTCGAACACATATGTTGTTCTTGCGTACCCTGCCGATGTCCACTTTCAACTTGTCCAGTGTAGAGAGAGGACAAATGTTAGCACTGGACCCATTATCGACGAGGACTTTGGTAACCACCGCCTCCTCACACTTCACCGTAAGATATAAAGCCTTGTTGTGCTCGGTGCCTTCCTCAGGCAACTCATCATCGGTGAAGGTGATCCGATTTGCTTCGAAGATCCTATTGGTGATCTTCTCCAAATGGCTCACCGAGATTTTATCCGGTACATGTGCCTCATTCAGGACTTTCATCAATGCTTGCCGATGTTCTTCAGAATGTATCAGCAAGGATAGCAATGATATTTGCGCCGGAGTCTTCTTCAACTGCTCTAAGACAGAGTAGTCATGCAGCTTCATCTTTTTCAAGAATTCTTCCGCCTCTTCATCAGTTACCGGCTTTTTCAATGCTGCCGGAGTGGTCTTCCTCAATTCCGCAGGGGCAAAGCATCTCCCCGAGCGGGTCAACCCTTGGGCTTCACAAACTTCCTCTTTCACTTCCTTTTCTTTGTAGGTCGTTGTAATCCGAGCATAATTCCATGGAACAGCCCGGCTATCAGTTATTGGCAACTGTGTTGCTGGCTGGATGATGAAAGGATCCATTCGAATGCCTGCTACTGTCAATATGGGCTTGATTGCTGCCCCTGGTACAATTATCTTTGCTTCCCCCGGCCTCACCGGTACTTCGTTCACACTTTTTCCCGCTTCTGACCCTCCTGGTACGTCCTTCTTGCAAATGGACGGCTCATCAAAGCTCGGCCCCTTTCTCATTCCTACCCCGCCAGATTTGATCATCATTACAGTCTGAGAGGCTTTCTCCTTTCCTTCCTCCGCCCGTACCAACTCGATCATATTGGTCTCATGATGAGTTGGAAGCGGGTTTTGGTTGATGTTGGGCTCTGTTGGAGTCCGGACCTCAATCCTGCGAGTGTCAATGAGCTCCTGGATGGCCGTCTTCAACCTCCAACACTTTTCTGTATCGTGTCCCGGACATCCCGAGCAGTAGGCACAATTTACTGAATGGTCCAGGTTCTTCGGAAGAGGGTTTGGCAGCTTAGCTTCAACCGGATTCAGCAACCCTACTTGCTTTAACCGGTGGAACAGACTAGTGTAAGATTCTCCCAAGGGAGTGAAAGTCTTTGGCCTCGGCGCCCTGTCGCCCCTGAATGCCTGGTTTGGACGAAAACTCGCGCCCGAGGGGTTTCTGTAAGCTCTTGGGGGTGGATGATTGTTCCGCGGGTTTGGTGCACGCCACGGTGCATGGACGGGAGGTGCAGAATAGGACTGTGCGTGGTGGACAGTAAAATGGGGATCAGGTGCGGGATAGTAATGTTGCGGGTGGTTATATGGGTTGTGGGAGTAATTTTGGTGGTGAGGCTGGGGAGGGCTATATTGGGGTGCGGGGCCTCTATTTCTGAACCATGCCCCGGACTCGACGGCCGTAACTTCCTCTCTTCTCTTTTTCCCCGGTACTCCTCCAGTACCACTTTGGATAGCCTGAGTGGTGGCTTTCAGTGCTTGAGTAACTCATGATCTTGTTGGCCTTCAAACCTTCCTCGATCATACCCCCATTTTTATCACCTCGGTGAATGATTTACCTACGGACGTTACCAGATGTCCGAAGTAGGTGGGCTCTAATGTCTGCAAGAAGTAATCCACCATCTCGCTCTCTCTCATCGGTGGATCCACCCTGGCTGCCTGTTCCCTCCAGCGGAAACCAAATTCCCTGAAGCTTTCAGCGGGCTTCTTCTCTAATTTTAGCAATGATAGGCGGTCGGGGATTATTTCAAGATTGTACTCGAACTGGCCGATAAAAGCTTGAGCCAAATCATCCCACGTAAACCATCTACCGGGATCCTGTCTAGTGTACCACTCCAGCGCAGATCCTCCCAGACTCTGGCCGAAGTAAGCTATCAGAAGCTCGTCCCGTCCTCCGGCCCCTCTCATTTTACTGCAAAACCCTCGCAGGTGGGCCACCGGGTCACCATGCCCCTCGTATAGGTCGAATTTGGGCATTTTAAACCCTGCCTGGCAACTGGACGTCCGGAAATGGACACGGATCCTTATAGGCGACGCTGACCTGGTTGCCCAAACCGTGCATGTTCCTGAAGGACTGCTCCAGGCTTTTAACTTTTCTGACAACTTCCTCGTGTTCCGAACTTTGGAAGTGCTTTTCCGGTTCCGCCGGATTATCCCAGTGAGGTGTATGTGATTGTGGTTCAGGAGCCCTGAAAGTAGGCTCTGGAGGATAGTAAGAGTTGTCATGGATCTGAACATATGGCTCGCTGGCCGGCTTTTGCAGAGGAACAGGTGGAGGCGCCACAAAAACAGGAGTGGCTGGAGGGGGATTTGGTTTGGCTGGCGGAATGTGGGTGGCATATGGGTTTTCCCCCTGAAAGTACGGATAAATCGGGGCGCTTGTCGAAGGATCAATGGGCGGATGTTCCGGAGCTGAGGCGAGAGTAGGGCGGTTTGGTGAAGACTGTTCCCTGGCCCAGGCCAGGTGCATCTCTGTTATCCGTTGTTTTAACCGGTCTACCTCTTCTTTCATGATTTGTAGCTCGGATTTTTCTTCCTCGAGACTCTTGCCAGAACTAGACATGCTTACTGTAACCGGTCCTTTGGATCTAGTACGGTAGTGATGGCCGGCCAGTATATTCTGTCAAACCAACTGCTAAACTTTCTGGAAATGCAACAAACTTGTTAGTTCACCGAGTTTGACAGATATGTTATAGCACGTTGGATGCAATGCACCTAACCAAATAACCCTTTCTCCATGTACTCTTAACATGCGTCATTCCGGCCCTTTTTCTTTTTTCTTTTCTTTTCTTCTTTTTTTTTTTTTTTTTTTTTTGACTATCTTTGTAAGCCTTATTGTTATTTAACCTATGGATTCCTTTCTTTTTAGTGGTGGTCGAATCTTATGTGGATTGCCTACGTATCACGACCCCGCGTGAATCAGACCGAGCGTAGTTCTGGTTTTGACGAAACAAATGGCATTATTTATTTATTCATTTTACTAAAGGAAAACAAATAAGCTATTTCTATCTTAAGAACAAAACACATTTTCCCTTCTTTTTTTTTTTTTTTTTTTTTTAAAAGCCGGTCAGCATGCAAGTCTATAACAGATAAATGCGCAAGACAAACAGGATGCAGCAGGATAGTCTGTTCATTTCAGGTCACCTGTCCTAGACGGACCCAACCCCTGTGTTGAGTCCCCTAAGCCAAATGCAACATGATGCAAATAAATGTTTCCTACTAGGGATCCGGCATGAAGCTTTGTTATTCTAGGTTTAAAAACCTGGGTTTATCTGTTCTAGACTTGGCTTACCCGAGCGGACAGCTCGAGCCGAGGAGGAGGCAGCAACCCGGGAATACAGAAGCTTCACCGGTTTTGCAACTTATCCAAACCTCGTTCTAAAATGGGAATTAGACACTATACAGAAAAGAAGTCACACGAAGTGCACCCTTCTTCATGATTTAGAAGACTCAGAGAGGAGATTGGTTCCGGCATAATTTATATGTACAGTTCACAAAATATCAAAGCAGTAAAAACAACATTTAGCACATTGATGCCAACATGTAAAAGAATCAGATAATAAATATGCCAAATACAACAATTATTCCGAGCTCGAATTCTAGAAACAATCCCCAGCAGAGTCGCCAGAGCTGTCACACCTCTTTTTTACCGCACCCACGAGGGTGCAAAGAGTTTTTCCAATTAAAGGACAATCGAGGCGGGAATTTATTTTAATTATTTCAGAGTCGCCACTTGGGAGATTTATGGTGTCCCAAGTCACCGGTTAAATCCCGAATCGAGGAAAAGAATGACTCTATTTAACGGTCCGCGAACCAGAAATCCGGATAAGGAATTCTATTAACCCGGGAGAAGGTATTAGGCATTCCCGAATTCCGTGGTTCTAGCACGGTCGCTCAACTGTCGTGTTTGGCTTATCTATCTGCTTTTTACAGTTATGTACTTAGTGCAAATTAATATCCCTTACCGCTTTTATTATTGATTATGATTTACGAAAGAGAAAGTTGCTTAAAAATATGCTTCCGAATCACGTCGCATGAAATGCACCCGGATCTTCGACATATTCTTATTCAACATTTCGGGGTTTGGATTTGGGTCGCATGAAATGCACACCCGTATTTAAGAAGGTAGAACTAAAATATGCGCCCGGAGCGATTACTTATTTACACTGTTGAGAAGGACGTGATATTCGCTAAGAAACGACACATCTCGAAATCTAAGTATTTTATATGTACATTTATGAAGGCCTTCCGATTAGTGTAACTATTTGGGCGAGGCGCACCTTTAATTCAAATCTAAAGCGAACTACATCCCACTGTATTTTACCTAGGAGTTGATTCCAAATTATTTAAAACTTGCTACGAACCACACCACATGAAATGCGCCTGTGGTTCCCGACACGCTTTATTTGCTCTTGCCCGAAATTGGGGTCGGGTCACATGAAATGCACCCCCGACTCCTTTAATCTAATTACGTCATTCAGTTGAGTAATAACTCACTAGCTAATCTTGCTTTTAACATAAGATCTAATATTAACAGATTTGGAGATTACGCGCATGAGTAGAGAAGATTGAACAGAGATACAACAGACTAATTCAGGTTTACATGCATATCTTAATGATAGTGTATCTTTGATCTAGCTACATTTTTCCATAACCAAAACTAGCAATACAAACTTAATTAAAGAGTCACAGAATATAACCAAACATAAGAACTTTGGACGACTACATGATTCGACAGACTTTAAACATAAGCTTCAAGCTTCATTCTTTTCGAACCAAGGAACTACAATAACAGGAATGTGTACCTGGAATACGGAAGAAGAAAGATGAATGAGCAGTGAACAAAGTGGCAATCAACAGTGATAGAGCACAACCAACAGTGATAGCAAAACCACCACAACAGTAGCAAAACAACCACAGCAGACTCAGCAATCCAGTGACCCAACAAGAATCCCAACAGCAGAATCAACAACAACCAGTGGCAGTTACAGCCACAGTAGCACAGCAACAACAACAACACAAGAACAACAGTCACCACAATAGACCAGGAGCCACCACACTGGACCAGCAGCAACAACACTGGTCCAAGCAGCAATACTCAACACAGCAGCAACAATCAAACAGACCAACAGCAACCAATAAACCAAGAGCCACCACACTGGACCAGCAGCAACAACACTGGTCCAAGCAGCAATACTCAACACAGCAGCAACAATCAAACAGACCAACAGCAACCAATAAACCAAGCAGCAACACTCAAACACAGCAGCAACAATCAAACTGACCAACAGCAACCACTAAAACTTTAATGAAACAGTGGCCAGGATCTATGTGTGAATGACTATATGCTTTCAATGTCTCTCTATGTATTTTCGAAATGTATCTTTGTTGTGTGTCTCTCTATTGTCCGTGCCTTTATCATCTCCCTATCATCCTATATTTATAGCCAAAACTTTCAAACCTGGATGGCCAGCAGACTAGACTAAGGCCTTGCCCATCCCCACTCTGCCTTTTTTTCCACTCAAATTAGTCTGAGTATGGGTTTTCATTAATCTAAGCTACTGGTCTGCCACACCTAGTGGGAATACCCTGCTGTAGCAGGTTCCACTAGCCCTTTTATGGGCAAGGGTACTTTAAAAATCCAAAATAGGCTAACACTAATTAAATTGCCATCAGCTATATCCAAATGCCCTATGTAACAGTGATTCTGGGCATTCTTGCCATGTCATTCCAAACGGGTTTATACAACTAATCGACGAGGTTGTCTAGACTGGTTACAACATATTTGAATCGTTTAAGCACCTTATGATGACCCACAGATTCGACCATTACTGATTTGTCACCAGAAATATAATGAACAATAGGAGGAGAAGAGACAGAACCATTTAAAGGAAATTGACAAGCCAATTAATCTAAACAAACTAAACAAAATCAAATAGACACAGAAAAGGGGAAGGTCTTACCCCAGAAACTCAAAATGTAGGCGGCTCAACTTCGAACTTGACTTGTCGAAGCCAAATGGGCTTTAATCGAGGTGTTCTCGATTGGGAACACCTAGACTAAAGTCCATTGGACTTCGATTGAAGACTAATCCGACTTGAATTGGCTTTTTTGAAAACTAGGGTTCTTGGGCTCGGATTTGGGGTTCGAGCATTTCGGGTTAGATTCGAACCAAACCAATGTTAGTGGGAGTGTGGGGGAGGTGTGAGGAGGCTGTGGTGTGAATTTGGTGAAGTTTGGCGTGGTTTGGGTTCTGACTCGAATCTTTGAATGAAGATTCGAGACGTTTGATGGTGATTAGAGGTTAGCGGAGGCCGGATTCGTAATGGGGGAGGTGATGGCAGCATTTGGTGTTAAGATGGGGGTGATTGGCCTACCGGAACCGCCGTGAGGCGATTTCCGGCAGGCGGCGCAACGGTGGTAGACGGCGAGGTTAAAAGCCATCTCTGAAGGTTAGAGATGGTCGAGGGTAGGGGTCTGGAAGGGGGCGGGGTAGGGAGTTACGTATATATGGCGATGATGGTATTTGATCCTGGCCGTTTGATCAAATGAGATCAACGGCCTGGATCCTCTCACTTAACCAAACGACATCGTTTGTGTTTATGCGGGACTGGGTCGGTCCGGACATGGATCGGGTTACCTGGAACGGGTGAGGATGAATTGATCTTCACCGTTGGATCAAGGTGGATCTACGGTTAAGATTAACATTAAAATAAAGGGGGTGAGGCCGGGTGAGCTGGGGCGTGTGGGCTGGGGCGTGTGGGCTGGGATTATTTTGGCTTTTTGGGCTTGGGGTTTAATTATAAAGTGGCCCAATCCTATCTTTTTAATATTAGACTCCATGATGTATTACATATATATGTATACATATATATATATATATATATATATATATATATCCATGATGTATTACAAATATATGTATATATATATATATATATATATTAACTTGTAACACAATTAAATTTTCCACTACAATTATCCTACATAATTACATATCACCTGAAAAATGTAAATCACATAATTTTGATATCAAACACACAAAATGCAGAACCTAATGTATATATTTTTTTTTGTATTTTATTAATTTAAATAAATAAACATGCACACAAAAATATAAATTTAAGATAAAAATAACACAAAAATCACAAAAATCATGCCCAACACTAAACTATTTTTATTTTGAATTTTCTGGGAGTACTTCTCAGGTAAGGCAAAAATCACGTGCTCACAGCTCCGCAGTTTTCTGACTGGGAGATCCTCGGTTTTCTGACCGGGATAAAAGTTTCACGGCTTTCTGGCCGGAATTCGAACAATATCTAACGATTTTTTTGGCCGTCAGATCCTCGGTTTTTTGGCCGGGGTAAAAGTAAATGGCTCCGCAGTTTTCTGACTGGGAGATCCTCGGTTTTCTGACCGGGGATAAAAGTTTCGCGGCTTTCCGGCCGAAATTCAAACAATATCTAACAGTTTTTTGGCCGTCAGATCCTCGGTTTTTTGGCCGGGGTAAAAGTAAATGGCTCCGCAGTTTTCTGACTGGGAGATCCTCGGTTTTCTGACCGGGATAAAAGTTTTACGGCTTTCTGGCCGGAAAGACCCTCGGTTTTTCTGACCGGGGTCCAAACAGATATTGGACTGATATGATTTGATTCTCTTTTTTTTTTTTCGGAGTTTTCATTTTCTTTTCTTTTATCATTTTTTTTTGGCCTTCTTTTAGGCGTTCTTTTTATCCATCAACAAATGCATAGGATAAATCTCTAAAAAGAAACTTACCTTTTTATGTGTTTTCCTTGTTCCAAAGCCATTTCAAAGCTTGCGTATTTCACTTATTTGAGTGGTACCTTCTTCTCGCACAATTAAACAGACCTGCTTTCAACAAAGAACATTTTATCAGTTGAAAAAGTGGTTGGCTTTGCGGCCTTGGTTATCTTCATTGCTTGATCGTTTCCCCATTTCCATTGAGAAGTTTGTTACCAATTGTCTTTGGGGTGACTTCCTTTCGAACTGACCGGGTTCATTCCCGGAATTCCATGGGGATTTTCCGTGTAGGTTCCATCCTTCTGCCTTATTCTGTCTCTTCTAAGACCTTAGCCTTTGATTTTCGTTTCCTTTCTAAAACTCTTTCCTTTGGAAACAATCGATCATTACGATCCAATCGTGGATTGTAACAATACACCACTGAGGCTGTTTTTCTTTTCTTCTTTACCAGGCGGAGTCCCGTAAAACCGGTCCTGTCACCTTCCTTTGTAATAGTTTCAGAATTAAAATTAAACCGAAAGGGATTCAAAGAAGAAGAATGAATCAAAGAATAGAAAAACGTATCAAAGATAGAGGAATCCCTTTCGAGGGAGAAAAGAAGGACTTATCTGAGGTATACGCTGACTTTAACCAACATGACATGCTCCTCGGACTAGATGCTTGATCGTCACAAAACTCCCATTTTCTTATGAACCAAAACGGGTCTATATTTCCGAGCTAAGGAGCCGTGCCAGGACCTCTCGTGGTGAAACAAACTTTTCGGTTGATAGCGCCCTTTGCGGGTTTTCGCCAATCGACCTCTCTCATTTCTCTTCTTACCATCGCCAGATAGCACTCTTTGCGAGTTTTTACCAACAGGCTCTCTCTCATTTTGTATTTCTCTACTTCCATCGTCTTATGGTGCCCGAAGGTTTTCACCAATAAGACTCTCTCATTTTATTTCTTTTCATTCCAGGAACCTCGGATCGCAACAATGATGTTCTCACAACTTCCAATCGATCTTGAAGGACTTGTACTCGGTTCGGGTAACAAGAATTGTAAACAAAATTACAACTTTGGAATCATCTTGACGGATCTTAAACCGAATCAAAAATATCATCTGCCCCAGTTTCATTTTTTGGGAAACCGGGATTTTTGATTTGGTGTGACTGAACCTCAGGGAGAGGTTGCCTACGTATCCTTTCGGAATCAAGTCAGAACGTAGTTCAGGAAGTTTTGTTTTGTTTTTTTTTTTTTTTTTTTTTTTTTTTTTTTTTTTTTTTTTTTTTTTTTTTTAAAGTAACCGGCTCAAAGAGTTTACAAAAAGGGTTGGTAGTGTTTGGGTAGCGGGAATAAAAGCCTTCAATCATTTCGACTCATGAGGACCTCATTGAAGCAAGTTCAGACATAATACCTTTTCACAGCATCTGCATTCACAGCCGTTTCAGGATCTTTTCCTTCCATGTCTCCCAAGTATAATGCTCCTCTTGGCAGTATCTTCCTGATGATGTATGGTCCTTTCCAATTAGGAGCGAATTTTCCTTTTGCTTCCTCATGATGTGGAAGAATGCGTCTTAAGACCAACTGGCCTACTTCGAAATTTCTCGGTCGTACTTTCTTGTTGTAAGCACGAGCCATTCTTTGTTGGTACAGTTGTCCATGACAGACCGCGGCCATTCGCTTTTCATCAATCAAAGTTAATTGTTCCAAACGAGTCTTAACCCACTCGCTATCTTCAATCTCTGCTTCAACAATTGTACGAAGCGAAGGAATTTCTACCTCTGCCGGTATCACAGCTTCGGTTCCATAGACTAGCAGGTATGGAGTTGCTCCCACCGATGTGCGTACGGTAGTACGGTATCCCAGTAAAGCGAACGGTAATTGTTCATGCCATTGTCTAGAGCTTTGGATTGTCTTTCTCAAAATCTTCTTAATGTTTTTGTTTGCTGCTTCCACGGCACCATTGGCTTTGGGCCGATAAGGGGTGGAGTTCCTATGCGTTATTTTGAATTGCTCGCATATTTCTTCCATCAAATGACTATTCAAATTCGCAGCATTGTCCGTGATGATAGTTGCGGGTATACCAAAACGACAGATAAGATTTGAGTGTACAAAATCCACCACCGCTTTCTTGGTGACTGATTTGAGAGTGATGGCTTCAACCCATTTCGTGAAGTAATCGATAGCCACCAATATGAATCGGTGTCCGTTTGAAGCTTTCGGCTCAATCGGGCCGATGACATCCATTCCCCAAGCGACAAACGGCCACGGCGCTGACATAGGATGTAGCTCAGTTGGAGGTGCATGAATCAGATCTCCATGTACCTGACATTGATGGCATTTTCGGACAAAACCGAAACAATCTTTCTCCATGGTCATAATAACCTGCTCGAAGGATTTTCTTGGCTAAGACATAACCATTCATATGAGGCCCGCATACTCCTGCATGTACTTCGTGCATGATTCTTCCTGCTTCTTCGGCATCAACACACCTTAAAAGGTTAAGATCCGGGGTTCTTTTGTACATGACCTCGCCGCTCAAAAAGAAACCACCTGCATGTCGCCTAATGGTCCTCTTTTGATCTCCAGTAGCATGTTCTGGGTATTCTTGCGTTTTCAGAAATCTCCTGATATCGTAATTCCATGGCTTGACGCTTGGTCCTTCTTCGATTGCATTGCAATAACTGTGGCTCTCCCTGATTTGAATTTCCAAGGGATTGACATGGGCGTTGCCCGGATAAGGTAGCATTGAAGCTAAAGTGGCAAGTGCATCGGCTAGTTCATTGTGACATCGTGGGATATACCTGAACTCTATCGATGCAAATCGCTTGCCAAGAATGTTCACGTGCTGTCGATAAGGGAGGAGTTTAACGTCTCGAGTTTCCCATTCACCTTGAGATTGTTTGATAATTAAATCTGAATCTCCCATGATCAACAAATCTTCGACACCTTGATCAATTGCTATGTTCATACCCATGATACAAGCTTCATACTCAGCCGTGTTGTTCGTGCAGAAGAAACGGAGCCTAGCCGTGGCCGGATAATGCTGACCAGCAGGAGAGATCAAGATTGCCCCGATCCCTACACCTTTAGCGTTTACCGCCCCATCGAAAAACATTTTCCAAGCATGACTGTCTTCCGAAACAACTTCTGTCGTATTTACCTCTTCATCAGGAAAGTAGGTATTTAATGGTTGATACTCTTCGTCGATCGGGTTCTCGGCCAAATGGTCTGCCAATGCTTGGGCCTTCATTGCCGTGCGAGTGACATAGACTATGTCAAACTCGGTGAGCAGGATTTGCCACTTTGCCAATCTTCCGGTGGGCATCGGTTTCTGGAATATATACTTCAAAGGATCCAACCGAGTAATGAGGTGAGTCGTATGGGCTTGGAGGTAGTGTCTCAATTTCGGAGCGACCCAAGTTAAAGCACAACACGTTCTTTCCAGCAAAGTGTACTTGACCTCATAACTAGTGAATTTCTTGCTCGGGTAGTAAATCGCATGCTCTTTCTTCTCTGCTGCATCACGTTGTCCGAGAACACAACCAAAAGAGTTTTCCAAGACTGTTAAATACAAGAAAAGAGGTCTCCCTGGCTCTGGCGGGACTAAGACTGGAGGGTTTGACAAATATTCTTTGATCTTGTCAAAAGCCTCTTGGCATTCGGTTGTCCATTTGATTGCAGCGTCTTTCTTCAACAACTTGAATATGGGTTCACATGTGGAAGTCAACTGAGCGATGAACCTACTAATGTAGTTCAGTCGGCCTAGAAGACTCATTACATCTTTCTTTGTTCTCGGGGGAGGTAAATCCCGGATGGATTTTATCTTTGTGGGATCTAATTCAATACCTCTTCTACTGACTATGAAACCCAAAAGTTTACCTGACGGGACTCCAAAAGCGCATTTGGCCGGATTCGGTTTCAAATCGTACTTCCGCAACCTCTCAAAGAATTTCCTCAAGTCTCGCACATGATCGCCTTGAGTTCTGGATTTGATGATCACATCGTCTACGTACACCTCTATTTCCCGATGCATCATGTCGTGGAAAATGGCAGTCATAGCTCTCATGTACGTTGCTCCCGCGTTTTTCAAGCCGAATGGCATGACTCTGTAACAGTAAGTCCCCCAAGGTGTGGTAAAAGCAGTCTTCTCGGCGTCCTCTTCATCCATCAACACTTGATGATATCCCGCATAACAATCCACAAACGATTGTATCTCATGTTTGGCACAGTTATCAACAAGGATGTGGATGTTCGGTAAAGGAAAGTTATCTTTAGGACTCGCTTTATTCAAATCTCGGTAGTCAACACATACTCGAGTTTTTCCGTCCTTCTTTGGCACGGGCACAACATTAGCCAACCACGTGGTGTATTGTACCACTCGGATTACCCCCGTTTTCAACTGCTTAGTGATTTCTTCTTTGATTTTATCACTGATGTCAGTCTTGAACTTTCTTTGCTTCTGTTGCACTGGGCGACAATCAGGGTAGATTGGTAATTTGTGCACCACTAGATCAGCTCCTAATCCTGGCATATCATTGTAAGACCAAGCAAACACGTCTTTAAATTCAAACAAGAGTTGGATTATTGCATCTCGTGTTTTCTCATCTGTGTGGATGCTTATCTTGGTCTCTCGGACCTCTTCATCAGTTCCCAAATTAACCGGTTCGGTGTCATTCAGGTTTGGCTTAGGTTTATTCTCGAAATGTTCCAATTCTCGATTTATTTCCCTAAAAGCCTCGTCTTCATCGTATTCCGGTTCTTGGTTCATTATTTCCAGATTAGGTGGCGTGTTCGGATTTGAGCAT
Organism: Nicotiana noctiflora; assembly: GCA_032618575.1. Lineage (NCBI taxonomy): Eukaryota > Viridiplantae > Streptophyta > Magnoliopsida > Solanales > Solanaceae > Nicotiana > Nicotiana noctiflora. The sequence goes on along the minus strand of JASVEL010009010.1, from coordinate 94,935 downwards.
GAGTTCCGCAAGCATGTCATGTTATTTAAAGCCACATTATTAGGACTGAAAAGGAAGAATAAATAACAAAATTAGAAAGAGTGCAAAAGTAAGGAAATATTTATTTTATTTTCTTGGAATTTTCTGAAAACAAACAAAATTACATTGGGGAAACCAAAAAATACAAGAAAACAAAGAAAAACATCCAAGCTACATCCTGAAGTAACTTGTGATGAAGGAAAAACGACAGGACAAATCTACCGGAACTCCCGCCTGATTGGGAAGGGTGTGGCTTTCCAATTTTGCAATTTAGCTTCAGGGCCCACATACAGCACCTCAGGCGGTGCTTGTTCCTTCTCCCGATTGGACCATATTAACATCATAGAGCATTTGCCTCATGGCCCTACATATGTCTTCAATTTCCTCCGCTGTAAAGACCTCGTCTTCTTCTTCTTCACTGTACCTTGGTCGGACAAAAGTTTGGTACAGATGTGGCAATGGTTGCGGCAGAACCCATCCTTTCTCCTTTCTCTTGTTGGCCCATCTTTCATCTTCAGGGGTTGGGCGAAAGCCCACTCCGAAAAACTTTTCAGCTACGGGTAAAGTTATCAGCTTCGGCACTCCTTGTAGGGACTTTCCCAAACCTTTTCCCGGCTGGAAGCCATGTTTAATCATTTCTTTCGCCACCATGATGGAGGCATTAGACAAAAAAGGTTGGGGGAGAGGGTTCCCTTCTTCGTGTTGATCCGCCAACACAATCTCGAAAGCTTGATAGACAATGTTTTCGCTTCCCGCTTCCGCTTCCAAGCAAGGGATGGATGGATCTCGATAAATTGATTGCTCATCTTCCCCGTGGACCACGATCTCTTGTCCCTTGTGCTCAAATTTCAACATCCGATGGAGGGTAGAGGGCACAGCTCCGGCCGCATGAATCCATGGTCTCCCTAGAAGAAAATTGTAAGAAGTGTCCATATCCAAGACTTGGAATGTCACTTCGAAGTCCACCGGGCCGATGGTCATAATTACATCAATCTCTTCGACAGTATCTCTTTTCACACCGTCAAAAGCTCGCACACATATATTGTTAGGCCGAATCCTTTCAGCTCCGATTCCTATGCGGCCTAAAGTGGAAAGCGGGCATATGTCTACCCTCGAACCCCCATCAACCATGACCCTCTTCATATAGTAGCCTTCGCTTTTGACAGTCAAATGCAAAGCTTTGTTGTGGGCGGCACCCTCCAAAGGCAAATCAGCTTTACTGAAAGAAATCTGATTGATCGCGAAGAATCTCTCCGTCATTCTTTCAAGTTGTTCGGATGAAGTCTCAATAGGCACGTATGCCTCATTCAAGGCTTTTAACAAAACCTTTTGATGTTCAGTAGACTTCATTAGAAGGGACAACATCGACACCTGCTCTGGGCATTTACGCAGTTGGTCTATCACCTCATAATCAGGCATTTGCATCTTTTGAAAAAAGACCTCTGCCTCTTCAGCACTTAGAGGTTTCTTTGACGGGAAACGCCTTTGTGTGGCGTTATTTACCTCCTGTGTGTTTAAGTACTTCTGTCCTAGGACACTCTCAGATGAATTTCCCACAATCTCTTTCCCTTTGCGCGTAACGAGTGTTCGTTGGTAGCTCCAGGGTACTGCGGATGGATCTGTCATTGGTTTTTGTTGCACGCGTGCAATAACCACATGTTCATCTGGTTTTCGGGCCACATAAGTTCCCTTTGGTACATACATTGATGTTTCTCTCTTTAAATGGAACTTCTTGGGGGCACCTATGGACAATGGTTTTTCCACTCTACCTCGTGGGAGGTAAAGGACTCCGCCCTTCCGAGACGATGCTTTCAATTCAATCGTCTTTTCGGATTTGGTTTCAAGAGCTTCAACCTTTTTCCTCATTTTCTCTTGTTTCGGGGTAGCCTCGGGACGCTTCTCTATGTTGGCGATGGCGATTATCGCTTTCAAAGCTGGGTCAAATTCTTTGTCGTCACAAATCATCCCAATCACCGGTCCGTTGTTGTGGGTTGGTAATGGGTTGTTTGTCACATTTGGGATGTCTTCATCTGCGAAGACGATCCTCCCTTGATTGATCAATTCTTGCACTGCCTTCTTTAACGTCCAACAATTGTCAGTACTGTGTCCTTCAACACCTGAATGATATGCACAGTATATCCCCCTCTGGTAGGCAGGAGAGTCTGGATTCTGCCTGTTCTGCGGAACAGGCTGCAATAGGTTTTCTTGCCCGAGTTTTGGGAAAAGAGTGGAATACGGCTCCCCAATTGGTGTAAAGCTCGTTTTGGGTTGCTCACGGTGGCGAGCGTTATTTGGCCGTGGATTATACTGGTTTGGGTAAGGAGGTTGGTTTCTCTGGAATGGAGGTGGATTTCTGTTGGCTGGTGGCTGCGGCCGTGCCAAAGGTTGAATGTTCATGACTGCGTAGGGTGGAGGCGGAGGAGCATAAGCCATGCCGTGATGTGGATAGTAATGTTGGGGGCCCTGTCGGAGAATACCTGCCTTGAGGTTCGATATCTCCTGTCTTCTACCGCTGCCATAGCGGATTCTTCTTTCTTCTTGCTTCGGGGCATCCCTCCAGACCCGCCTTGAATGGCTTGGGAAGTTGCCCGAATGGCCGCTTGGCTCAAAATTCGCCCTGTTTTCAAGCCATTTTCTACCATTTCTCCGATCTTGATAGCTTCGGCGAAAGGTTTTCCCATTGCCGACATCATATTTTGAAAGTAATCGGGCTCTTGAGCTTGGAGAAAAGCCGTGACCATTTCAATTTCGTCCATGGGGGGTTTCACCCTGGACGCTTGCTCTCGCCACTTGATGGCATATTCTCTGAAGCTTTCTGAGGGCTTCTTTTTTAAGTTCGATAGAGAATTCCCGTCCGGCGCAATATCGATGTTGTATTGGAATTGTTTTACAAAATCTCTGGCCAGATCATCCCAGATGTGCCATCGAGATATGTCTTGATCCATATACCATTCGGATGCTATTCCGACCAAACTTTCTCCGAAGTACGCCATCAACAATTCTTCTCTGCCGCCGGCACCCCTCAATTGATTGCAGTATTTCTTCGAATGAGCAATGGGGTCGCCATGTCCGTCGTACTTTTCGAACTTTGGTGTCTTAAAACCTGATGGCAAATGGACGTGCGGGAACATGCACAGATCGGCGTAAGATACACTCTTCTGTCCACTCAGACCTTGCATGTTCTTCAAGCTTTGTTCCAAACTCCTCATTCTTTTTGCCATCTCATCCTGCTCGGGGGTCTTTGGATTTTGGCTCGGTAGGAACTCATATCGAGGTGGCTGAGAATATGTATTGGCTGCAACCTGGGTATGGTCCCGTGTGAGCGGTGGCGCTGGGAATGTAAAGGATGAGGAGTCGAAGAAAGGAGCATGTGCGGTGGGGTGCGTTGTGATTGGAACTAGCAATTCAACGGACATTCTTGCAGATGTATCATGTGGTGCTACCCGAGGATGGGATGTGGAGGGTGATTCAGAGAGGTTTGTAGCGTTAGAATACCCGAATAGAGTAGGCGGATAATTGATGGGGGTATTTGAAATTCCGCTTGACCTGAGAAGAATTTCAGGGAACCCAGGGATCAGACTCGGGGCTCTTTCCCGTTGTTCCAATCGTCCAACATCTCGAGCATGCGGCAACGCAGCATTCTATTCTCTTCCAAAGCTGCCGACTCAGTAGTCGGGATGGTTGCCAATGAGCTTTCCTCTGAAACGGGGATGGTTGCTAAAGGCATTTCTGAAGACATGTCGGCACCCTTTTTGATCTAGTGAAATAGGAATGAGTACTCTCAGGCTGCCGAACTTTTCCTTTGGACCTTGTGAAGTACGAATGTGGTGCCGGATTACCGCAAAGTCAACCACTTTTACTAAAACCTGGATTTCAGCAAACAAACGGTTAGTCTGAAACAACATAACAAATAAGTAATCTCACGTTGGGTGTGATGCACTTATACAGGTGATAATGTTGCTACATGTATTCGTTTGCGATGCGTCATTCCGGTTTGTATTTTCTTTCGCTTTCATCTTTCATCGATCTTCTTTTTCTCTTAACTTCTTTCCCCCCTTTTTTTTTCATTTTTATTTTTATTTATTTATTTTTTTAGTGATGGTCGAATCTTATGTGGATTGCCTACGTATCATGTCCCCGCATGAATCAGACCGGGCGTAGTTCGGAAACAATAGACATAAGATGAAGTGTTCATGAATTTTATTTCAACAAACTTAAAACTTGAAACACTTGCAAAATACAACAATGGAGAAAAACTTGTAAAAGGACAAACGGACTCTAAAACAAAAGACTCTCCTAAGCATGTTCCAACGCCTCGAATCTTTGCACCCGGGGGGCGTTGTCTGGCCTTGCTGCAGTTCTTGGGGTGAGATCTTTCTGTATACTTTCCAATTCTGCCATGACTTGGTGGACACATTCCATGATTGAAGAAAAGAGGGCGGGCCGAGGTACTCGTTCGCAGTTCAAACACCTCATAGTAATGTAGTGCCCGATCTCATTGATCCTGGTTCTGATTATGTCCTTTTCTCTGAGAAGCTGCCCTATGTGCTTGTTCTTTGCCCCTAATACTTGAGAGTTGCCGGAGACATGGTCCAAGAGCCTATCTATTTGTCTTTCCATCCGTGCCATCAAGTTGTGACAACGGTCTCTATCTGCTTTAGCATCCTGGACTTGCCTGAGAGTTCGCTCTTTAAGAGTGGCATTTGCTTTTCTCAAATCAACGATGATCGCATCATAGTCTTTCTCTACTTGTTGTAGACGGAGTGCTTCTTGGTGGGCCGCTCTCTTCCATTTTGTTCGGACTGCAACCAAAGCCGCTTTTGCCTTCTCCAAGTCTTCTTGGTGTTCAAAGGCTTTCCTTTCCAAATCGTTTATCGGCATCTGATCACTCCGACTCCTCCTTGACCTTTCTGCGGCCAATTGCATCTCTTGAATTTGAGTTTGGAGTGCTTCTCTTTCCTGCTCCCAACCGGCCCTTTCCCGATCGAAGTCAGCCTGTTGTATGTCCATGGCTGCTTCCAGGATTCCTTTGTCTTCTTTTAAAGTGTTGATGCAAGATTGGAAATTTTGTGTTGTTTCATGCTCAACCTCCCTAACTCTGGCTTCTATTTCTCTCTCCCAATCGACGGCATACTTCACTGACCTTTCTGACCTTTGCTCCGGTATTGGTTGGTTGTGGAACCATTCAAGATAAGCGAGACTCACTTCTCCCCGTTCCCGATCGGCAACCATTTCGTTGATGTCGGAGAGTCGACTACCGAACCACACCTTCTGTGCATAAGTCTCCCTCGGGGTCTCTTCCGTCACAAATTCCCATACAAATGATCGCATATCCTCAATTGGGGCCCTTTTCTGTTCTCTTCCCAACTGCCGCATGACACGTAGCGGGGCATATGGTTGGAAACCCCTGAAACCCATTAATATGTAGAATGGGCGGTATGTCGACATATGCATGATTTTGGCGGAAGGGAACCAATAATAATTCCAGGTAAGTTGATCTGCTCTCAAAGAGTTGAGAAGTTCTTGCCAAGTCCTCAAGTCTTCCGGAAGGTTACAACGGGCGGCTCTGTTTGTATGACAGCGAATATAATTCAGCCAATCTGCTTTGAAGTTTATGACAATTGGGTGATGGTAGAGATGCTCTATAAACCACATTTGTAATAAAATATTGCAACCCTCAAAATAGTCTTGTCCTTCTTGGCACCGAGTTAAGGCCCGGAAGATGTCTCCTAGTATCATCGGAAGAACAGTGTGTTCCTCGTTACTCCGTAGATATGAGACCACCGCAGCTAAACGGATTCTGATGCGTCCACCACGTTCGGGAAAAACCATGGTTCCCAAAAAAACGATCATGAAAGCATAGATTCTTAAATCTCCCCAGGCGTCATAATTTAGCTGGTTAACAAATTCGACGTTTGAGAATTTCCCAAACCCTTCCTTATCACCAAATCTGTCGTAGAGATAATCTAGTGGCACCCAACCGTTCTCCGGACAACCGAGGGGAACCCGCCGGAGACATAGCTTTTTCAAGAAGTTATTCACACTCATCTGCCTAGGAGCTGCAGGTCTCATCTTGTGCAAATCTCTTCCGAGCCCTGTGAGTCCGCCCAATTCTTCCAAAGTGGGTGTCATTTCATAATCCCGGAATTTGAACACATTGCTTGTTGAGTCCCAAAAACTCACTAAAGCTCTGATCACATTTTTATCCGGTTTTATCATCATGATGTCCGGAAGAAATTTGAGGTGCTTGTGAACTTGATTTCTTTCCCAAGCTGAAAAACTAGTCCACTATTTACGGAGCCGATCTGGGGTTTTGTCCTGGACCATGAACATAGGTGGCATTTCGTCTCTCACCCTTTTCTGGCCGATTCATTGCGAGGAAGTCATGCCGATCCTAGAAAAGATAAAAAATGGATTTTTTTTTTTTTAAATTTTTTTATTATTTTTTTTATTTTTTATTAAAAACGAATCTTGTTAATACGGCCTTTCAACACTTGAAGAAGATTTGAAGGCTGTATAACAGGATACCAGTGTGATGTCTATATTCCGTTTTGCAAAATTAGTCCTCCGGCGCCCCTTTTGAGGCGTTTGGCTATTTTTGCAAAATTTCCTAACTCTCGACTAAGAACAAAAATCCTAATTCTAATATTTTTTTTATTATTGTTTTTTTTTTTTTTCTTAAAAAAAAATCAGTATTAGTTGAGCCCGATATGGGTTGCCTACGTATCTCATTTTTGGTGAGAATCAAACTTGCGTAGTTCGAAAATAAAGCACTAAATCATTTTAAGAAAAGAAAACAAACTATTTTTAAACAACATTTCTAAAACAAATTATTTTCAAAGGAACTAGGAAAATTTATTTGGAAATTTATTTTCAAAGAAACCAAACTATTTTTGTAAAATTAAAAAAAAAAATTTTTTTTTTGCATTTTTCGAATTTATTTTTTAAAGAACTAACTATTTTCGTAAGATTAAGAAAATTTATTTAAAAAAATATTTTTTTTTTCAGAACTTATTAACAAAGAACTAACTATTTTCATAAAATTAAGAAAATTTAGTTTGGAAATTTTATTTTATTTTATTTTTTTTATATTTTTTCAGAATTTAATTTCAAAGAACTAACTATTTTCATAAAATTATTTTAACTATATACCCTGACGTTTTCCACTTCTTCCTCTTTTTAACAAACCGGTCGGCATGTAAGATCGAAACAAATAAATGCACACAAAAAGATGCAACAAGTTGGTCTTTTTTGTTTCAGGTACACCTGTCTTAGACAGGCCCAACCCCCGTGTTGAGCCTCCTAAGTCAAATATGCACATGATGCAAATAAACGTTCCTATCGGGGATCCGGCATAAGGTCTTGTTATTCTAAGTCATCATCCTGTTGGAAAAGTGTCTAGACCGGCTTTAACTCGAGCGGACAACTCGAGCCGAAGAGTGTCAGTGCACCGGTAGCATGGCTTTCCGGCTTAATTGACAAAACTCTCCGCCTAAACATGTGTGACTACAAAATCCTTCACCGGGTGCCAAGCACCACAGCTATCTTGAGAAAAACGGGCTATGTCCAGCAAATGCCCGGTATTGTATTTCAGAAGACTCCGAAAAGAGAAAAAATGGGTATCGGCATAATTTATATACAGTTCACGAAATATCAAAGCGGTAAAGCAACATTTAGCATATAAAATATAAACATGTAATAAAATCAGATAATAAATAAGCCAAATAAAATAATTATTCAAAGCTCGAATTCTTAAACCCCGAACCGGTAGTCCTGAGTTTTATTCCCCAGCAGAGTCGCCAGAGCTGTCACACCTCCTTTTGGCGCGCCCGCTACCCGGGGGTAGGAGCGCAAGGGAGTTTTTCCAATTTAAGTGACAATGTTCGAAACGGGATTATTTTATTTATTTCTAGAGTCGCCACTTGGAATAAATTATGGTGTCCCAAGTCACCGATTTATTTAAATCCCGAATCGAGGAAATTTTTTGACTTTCCAAATGAAGTCTGCGAACCAGAAATTCTAAGTAAGGAATTCTGTTGACCCGAGGGAAGGTGTTAGGCACCCCCGGATCCCGTGGTTCTAGCACGGTCGCTTCAATTATTATAAATGGCTAAAAATTCCTAATTTTATACATGTTCTCATTATAATGCAATTTAAACCTATTAACCGCTTTTATCTAATTTTAAGAATAATCGCAACATTATTAAAACACGTCTCGAATCACGTCACATAAATTATACCCGTGATTTTGACATATTTTAACATCGTTGAGATTTGAATTTAAATCACATCAATATGCACCCGGTTTTAGAAATTTAGTAAGGCTCGTTTTATTCAAAGATATCCTAAAGTGGTTGTGATTGTCTAGTTGGTTTATTTCTAACAAAAATTAAAGTCCTAATTAATTAATATGCGTAAGAAGGTACCAAATTTGCATTTAACAAAATAGAGCGAAACTACCTTACTACTAGTTCGACCTATACATCCATGTCTCTAACTATTGGATCATTAACATTTTAAAGAGATTGAGGGTTAAACTAGCAGAAAAAATAAAATGGTCAGAATGCTATGGTTATGGCTAATGCTTACAACCCATGTTTTAACCATATAATTTATCTTTTAACATTTTCCTATTCCCTTCAACTGGTATAATATTTCCCTAAATTATTGATTAACATGAAATTTGATGTTCGAAATTTGTCAAACATAATCTATCAATCACAATAATCTAACAGTTACATTCCTGGCTAATTTAACAGTCCATCGGGCTCATTTTTAACTACAAGGCTCAATTATCAACATGTTTCGATATAAACTAATATAAGAAAAAATCTCTCATACAACTCCATTTTTCATCCCATTACTACGGATTAACAGGGAATTATAGTCCATATATACATAAGGATTAAGACTTCAAATGACCATCTTATGTATTAAAGCTAAACAAGAAAATAGAAAAATCCCAAAAAAATGACTTCAAGTAGTATTTTTTAACAACATTTCATCATGTATTTCCTCAACTCAACTCAGTTGCATCGATTCTTCAGAATTATATGAAATCAGAAGGTGTACCTGGAGATTGAATTACAACAAGAGGAAAGAGAGGTGAGTTGGCAGCAGTAGACAGCAACTAACAGTACCAGCAACGACCAAGCAAAGTCAATACAATAACAGCATCAAACGAACAACAATGACACCCAGATTCCAAAAACAACTTTGAAGAAACAAATGGCCCAGGATAACAGGAAGTTCCAGGGATGTTTAAAGCCAAACAGAGAGTTTAAAGTGAACCAGCGGCAGTTTTCAAAGTGTGTGTTCTAGTGTTCTGCCAGTGAGTTTTCTTTCTGTATATCAATGTCTTTTGTGAGATTATGTCTCTGTGTGAGTGTTCTGAGTGTGTGCCTGTATGTGTGAATTCCAGAGAGTATGTCTGTGTGTGTGTATGTTCTGCCAGTGAGCCTCTCGATGTGTGAATGTATATTCCTTCTATCTGTGAGTGTGTATCTGTATATGTAGCTCTCAAAATTCAGACCTTCCCCTCTTAAACCCTTGTCCCAGCCTGTATTATTCCTTGCACATGTAACCAATTAATCTTTTTTAGATAACATCCCATGTGCTCTCTTCCTTTTACAACCTGATCAAACACTCAACAAAGTTAAAAATACTCATTATTATCCTCACATTCTCCGATTATTCCACCCTGATTTGTCTAAAGGTGGGATTTATAATTAATCAAATCCTAAAGGTGCAATAGAGATGGAAAACACTGCTGTCCAGCAGGTTTTAAACAACTAGTTCATGTGCAATGCACTTTTTGAATCAGCTTTTGGCTTTCAAACTCTAGACTAAGACAGCTATATCCAAATTAGTATCTAACTTATAATCCTAATTCAATTCAAATAATGAATTTGGGATCAAATTAACGACTCTAAGTTCTGTTTCCAGGTTTTAACAAACAAACCTACGAAACTACATGACAACATTCGATTAGCCGATTACGACAACCACAATCAATAACACACAATCGATGAACAAGTTCTCATTTTAGCACTTGGCCGAGAGAAACAAAAAAAAACATGAAAGAAGCAAGAATGTTATCCGACTTCAATAATCGACTCGAATACACACACTTATCAACAAACAACAATCAATCGATTACGATACGTACAATCGATAAACAAAATCTCAAAACAGTGAATCCGAGGATTTCGGCCAAAACAGTCCAAAACGAAGAATTGGCTATTCGACGAAGTATCGAATCGAGTTCTTATCTCATAACTTCGTCATTCATAACAGATAATCAGAAGCGAGCAAGTCGACCAAATAAAAGGTCCCAAATAGATGAAGAAGAAAGAAAATTCGGAAACATCCGAGAGAAGAAAAAAAATCAAACAACGAATGGAATTACGAAAACAATTAACTAAATTGACGAGTCTAATTAAATAAGAATGGAAAAGAAAAGAAATACCTTGAAGAGAAGAAAATGGACTCGGCCGACTTGGCTTTGGTATTCAAGGTCTAAAGGACCTTAATTGAAATGTTTTCCAAGTGAAAACACGTCAATTAAGGTCTATTAGACCTCAATCTCCGAAAAAGTCCCTTGAAGAAATCCCTAATTTGAATTTAGGGTTCTTGGACTTCGATTTTGGGGTTCTTTGATTTCCGGTTAGATTTGAACCGAAATAGCCATGGTTAGCTTGTGAGGGAGGTGAGGTGAAGGTGTGGTATTGATTTGGGGTGGTTTGTCATGAGTTGAAATTTAATTCGAATCTTTGATCAAAAATTCGAGAGATTGTGGCGAGATTTGAAGTAAACCGAGCCGGGGATTAGATTGAGGAGGCGAAGGGGAAGCTACGGTGTAAAAATGGGGGTGATTGGACCACGGCCGCCGGCGGAGGCGATTTTCGGCCGGCGGCGTGCGGCGGGGGACGGTGGAGGCGGCTGGGGTTCTTGGGTTAAAGAGATGGGGTGAAATGGTGTGAAGGTTAAGGGTTTTGGGGTTTAAAATTACCCTTTTAATCTCAGCCGTTAGATCACAATGATCAACGGCTAAGATCAAAAGGGTGGCTTTGAAAATGGGCTACCCGGATGGGTAAATCCGTTTGGGCTGGGGAGTTTGGGTGCTTTTGGGCCTCGAATTAAATTGAATCTTTGGCCCAAATTTGATTTTCCCCTTTTTCTTATTTAATTTTCATTGTTTCCCTAATTATAATTCTAAATTATACTAAAAAAAATCAAATTAACTCATCAAAATACTAAATTAGTCATACTAACAATTTACGCACATAAATTATAAAATCACACAACTAGGTATTTAAATTTTTTTTAAAAAAAATGTAAAAGATGAATTATTTCTTTTGTGATTTTCGTTTTTTTTTTCATAAGATAAAATTAATTACTCCTAACTTCAAACTAGATAAAAAATGTAAGCACGACATATTTTTGTATTTTTTTTTTATTAATTTAAACACATATAATCACGTATATACAAATGCAAACAAATACCAAAATAACACAAAAATTCACAAAAAAAAAATACACACCATAAAATAGACAATTTTTGTTTTTGATTTTGTGGGAGTAATTCATGTTAGGCAAAAATCACGTGCTCACAACAACAACAACAACAACTACCCAGTATAGTCCCACAAGGTGAGGTCTGGGAGGGTAATATGTGTGCAGGCCTTACCCCTACCCGATAGGGCAGAGAGGTTGTTTCCAATCGACCCTCGGCGCAGGGACAAGAAAAGAAAAAAGGTAAAAAAAAAACAACAAAGCATTAGTGACTCCAGGATAGATGACATAAAACGTTGCATAAACATAAACCATAGATAACCCGGTATATAGAAGGACAAGATAAACAAATCAAGAACAAATGTCATTAGTACTCCAGCAGAAATGACAGAAATACTTTCAAAACCATAAGCCATAAGTAGAATGACATGCAAAACACTACACCAAGCCTATATGGGAAACCTCCCCAACCCCAGCCCTACCCCGGGGAAGAAGAGCGTGACATAGTAGAAAGCCCCTATCCTACAACCTTGATACTAGACTTCCAGACTTTTGTATCAAGGGTCATGTCCTCGGAAATCACCATTATAGCTATGTCCTGCCTAATCACCTCTCCCCAATACCTCTTTGGCCTCTCTCTGCCTCGACTCGCGCCAACCACCAACAGTCACTCACAACTCCTCACCGGGGCATCGGGGCTTCTCATTCACACATGCCCGAACCACCGGAGTCTTGCTTCTCGTCCATTGGGGCTACCCCCACCTTTTGCCGAATATATATAGTATATATATATATATATATATATATATATATATATATATATATATATATATATATATATATATATATATATATATATATATATATATATATATTCTCGTAAATATATTATAGAATTGTGACTTAAATCTTCTAAAGAGTCAAATTTAAACAAAAAAAAATTACAAAGAAATATTCAAGGGAATGCCTTATGATTTTTATTATTACGACATCAACAAAAATGGCAATATCTTTGTTGGAATAAGCACAATAAAGTGCTAATACCAATATTTAAGAAAAAAACTAATGAAGATGTGCCGGTTGTGATTCAGCAAGTTCAAAATTTCTTCTTTCTGAACGGATCCAATATCTGAAGAGTACTGATTTTTCCAAGCTCTATCTCATAGACGCTCTATGATCACCTATTTGAAGTCTCGCTTGACTGAAAGCGCTCTTGATGCCACTGTTGAAGCTTGAACACATAAAATATCTCGAGCCATCCTTGAAAGAACCAGAAAGTATTTTTCTTTGACCTTCCACCATTCTAAAAGATCAAAGGTACCGTCTGGATTCTTTTTTTCAAGGCCATGCGACAGATAAACTTGCAACTCATTTAGATGTGAAGTATCACCAATATTATCACCTTGAGAATACTTGAACTTCGCCCAAGAACTAAGTGTTTTTAGGCCCGTAGTTCTTTTAGATGATTGCGAACTAGATGAAAGGAGTTGGAATATTTGGTCTAGCATTATCTAAGGCTTGTTGATAAGTACTATAAATTATTTGAACATTTATTTTAATTGAGGCTTTTGCATCTGCAAGTGTAGCTAATTCCTCATCTGAATGATCCAAAACCTTATAAATATTTGAATACCAAAAGTGAGGACTTCCTAATTTCATGGTAGGATTTAACATGGCAGCAACACCATAAATAGGGGGGATAGGGAAAAAATATTTTTTAAACTTTTATGAAACATAATTTATAGCAAGTTGATAAATTACCCCACCCTCTGAATATTGAACAAACAAATCATATAGTGCTGCAATATAAACTAAATAGTTTGAAATAGTAGGATAATATTCCCCAGATAATTCATTTGTAGCAATATGAAATTGTACTAAAAAATCTATAAGAATTTTAACATTAGCGCAATCTTGATTTGTAAGGATTTCATCATCATCCTAACCACCAACACAAGCATTAAATTTTGCGTTTATTAGGTTTCTATATTCATATGCAACAATTAAACTTTCGTACATATAATTCCATCTAATCGGACAAGCTTTAGGAATAGTTCACTCTCTAAGGCCAAATTCATCACATTTTTTAAAATATTCTCTAAGTCTACTTCTGTGGTTTGAATAAAAAAGCCAATTAAGAGACATTTTAGCCTTTTCAATTTCCAAATTTAAAATTATCATATCATCACCAACGATTAAATGGTAAATATGACAAATAGATCTAACATTGAAACAATTACTAAATGCAGGATTTAGTGTAGTTGTAAGTGATCACGCCCAACTCTAATCTTAAAAAGTATAAGCGGTCGCTGCAAATATAATCCGATCTAAAACTCCGAAGTCGAATCCCACAGAGAACTAAGGCTTAGTTGTATCTGTTTAATATCACCAAGAAGAAAGATTGAACAATTTTCTAAATTATAAAGATTGCGACTAAAACTGAAGATATATTAAATCACTGAAAACTAACCGTGCTTGAATTGTAAAAAATTGGAATAAAGATCTAAGATAATGGTTTCTCCCGTTATTGATTTTCTTAGTTGTATGTTTCTTATAGCTTTGACTTAGGTTCCTCTATCAATCATGAACTCTCCAGCTATCATAAATCTCTCTCAAGCAATTATGATAATTTACTGGACGCACTCTTTCAAGCTACGCTAGCTAGATTCGCATTACAGTTCACTTATATCGCACCCGAGGTATCATTATCTCTAATCCAACCTCTAAACCCTCGGTTATGACTCTCGCCTATACTTCTTACAATTTGTTTGAATTATATACAATTCACCCCCTTGTACTTTCAAATGTAACGACTCGATTGGTTGTTTTATATTTTAGAATCCCATTCTCCTAAATAAGACTTCCCGTACTTTTTTTTACCAATATATGACTTGCGGGAATAGTTGGTTTGGGATTTGGAAGAGTTTGGGTTGAAATCGAAATATTTGGTTCCTTAAGGTTGGTTTAAAAGGCCAAGTTTGACTTTGGTTAATATTTTGAGTAAACAACCTCAAAATCTGGATTTGAAGATTCCAACAGGTTCGTATGATGATTTCGGACTTGGGCGTACATTCGGATTGGGTTTTGGATGACCCGAGAGCATTTTGGTGCCTAATATTGAAAGTTGATTCCTTAGGGACTTTGAAGTTCTTAAATATTTGGTTTGGAGATGGTTTTTGCGTTATCGAGGTCCGAATGGAGTTCCGAGATCGTGAATAGTTCCGCATTTTCATTTAAGACTTGCATGAAAAATTTGGTGTCAATCGAGTAATATAAGTATGTTTCGTTGCGTTGGAAGTAATTTGAAGAACATGAGTTCATAAGTTTGATTCAATTGGTTTTAGGGGGTGATTCTTAGATTTAGCATTGTTTCGGGTGTTCCGAGGGTTTGAGCGAGTCCATTTTATAATTTTAAACTTGTCGGTATGTTCGGGCGGGGCCCGGGGGCCCCGAGCGTCAATTCGACGAGGCTCGAGTGAAGTTGGCAAAATTGTAAAGGAGTTGAAGCTCTAGCTATCTATCATTATCGCACCTGTAGTTGGTCAGCCGCAGGTGCAGTCAACCCATCACAGATGCGTCCAAGGGGGAGGAGCCCAAGAACCCCAAATGCGGCTCCTTCTCTACAGAAGCAGCTTCGCAGGAGCTGCCCAATGACCGCAAAAGCGGTCCCAGCCGGCCTAGCCCAATTCCGAAGATGCGGACCCCCTCTCGCAGAAGCGAGACCGTAGACGCGATCCCCTAACCGCTGATGCAATTTAGGAGCTTCCAAAGAGAGAAATTTCACCTAGCATCTTATGGTATGTTCATCCTACTTGTTTTGAGTTTAATACTTGAGTCTTGGGTAGATTAACACATAAAGATTAGGGAAAAATCATGGGGTTAGAGAAAAACCTAGGGTTTTGATAAAAATAAGATTTAACCACTAAATACGTTATGGAATGAAGTGGAAATCATATATTATTGATCCTTAGGTTATAGAGAACAACTTTCTTCGAAAAATTTTGGAATCCGGGCATGCGGGCCCTAGGTCGAATTTTAGGAAACTTGTATTTAGGGTTGAAAAATTACTTTAGTAGTTAAAATGCAAACTCTTGAGCCTGTATTGACTAGTTCCTACCTCGTTTAATTAGTTTTCGATTGTTCGGCACCAAATTAAGGGTTTGAGCATGTTCTTGATATTGGGAGTACGTTTTGGAGCGAGGTGAGTCTTCTTTCTAACCTTGTAAGAGGGAATTGTCCTCATATGTGAGTTAATTGATTATGTGATCCTAATTGTGGGGGATACGTACACACGAGGTGACGATAGTCCGTGCGTAGCTACTATTATGTTAATTGTCTGAGTAGTTTAGGCCCGTATTATACCATATTTGCAAATGTCTATATCCTTTCATGTTAATGAAGTCACTTAGTATGTGTTAGGGATTGACAACAAATATATGAGAATGTATGCACTTGCTTGAAGGCTCATATGATTTTATTTGACTTTGAATGCGCCTCATGTGTGTTTCTTGATAATTGATATTTGTGGATCGGGTCGATCGACTCGATAGAAATAGATGCATTTATGGTTCGCGTCATTCGACCCTCTGACAGTGCACATTTTCTTTTATGTTGGACCTGTCCATACGACCTCGGCATAATGTGCGCATGACATCTATGTGAAATCTTATTCATGACTTTTGATAAATGCCTTGAATTGGAATTATATAAGACATGATTGAACATGATATATAGTGATCTCTGTAATCTCTGAGCTTGTTATTTTTCCTATGTTACCCATGCTTAGTGAAACCTTAAATCATTATTGGTATTGACCTTAGTATGTGTCATGTCGACCCCTCGTCACTACTTCTTCGAAGTTAGACTGGATACTTACTAGGTACATGGTGTTTATGTATTCATATAATGCTTCTATACTTAACTGTACAGGATCTGAGGCAGGTACATCTAGCTATCAGTCTGGTGCGTATTCTTGATAGAGTCCCGAGATTCCACGGTGAGATACTCTTTTCCTATGCCTTTCAGCAGCGTGATGGAGTATTTTTGTACTTTTGGCTTTCTATTCTAGTTCAGACAGTAGGATAGATTTATTCTTTGTGTATTCTACTAGATGCCCATATACTTGTGACACCAGGTCTTGGCACACACATTAGTAGACTATTCTTTTGGTTTGTATAATTATTATCGTGCATTGTTGATTATCACTTATTTTTTATTCAAATAAACAAATTGTTGGAACTATTTTGGTAAAGTAAAATAAGAATTTACTAATATGTAGAGTTGGCTTGCCTGACAACGGTGTTGGGTGCCATCACGACTGTAATGAAATTGGGTCGTGACAACCGGGAAGTTGGTAGAAATATTCCTTTTGGTGGGAATTTCACTCACCTCCCCTGAAAAGCTTCTAACAGTTGATTAGAGGCGCATCTCTCTGTATTTAATGCCAACACGTGTCATCCTATGATTCAGCATAACTTTTACCGACTATCGATATAATTATCGCCATGAGTTTAGCCGCATAAACCGTTACTTATAGGCATCAACTTCCTTAATTTACACTTTATAACACTCTGAATTTTGTAAGACTTTCTTTACTCAACTCATCTTCCGACTTCAACCGTTCTATAACTTCCTTCTTCGAGACAAAAAAACTCTTTCTATGATAAGAAATGGCCTCCTCTTCTAGAAAACCTTGTTCTTCAAAGAAAAAAGGCAAAGCTAACAATGCCGCTCCCCCTACGGTGAGTACCATCATCCCAAAGGGCCCGATTACCACCAAAGATTTCGAAGAGATATTTCCTTCTGCTAATTCTCGTACATGGGCCGTTGGAAAATAACCTTCTTCCATTCATCCTTCTAGTATCCCGCTGTGAAGGTATATTGTCGTTGCCAGAATTTAGACATTATCGCTCATGATCTAGCAGAGCCGGTAACCCTACCCAAGGAGGGTTTTACATACTTTTACATGTATCATTTTATTTTGGGAGTGTTTTCTCTAACTAGAAAGCTTGACTCAATCATTGTAGATTTTGTCTTCGCTACCAGGTGCACTTGTCTCAAGTAAGTCATTTCGTGTGGATGACAATTGCTTGTCTTCGGCGCTTGTGCCAAGAAATGGGAGAGGAGTTATCCCTATCGCATGTGATGGATCTCTATTCCCCCAAAATCTTCCGTGGGGGGATGATAAACTTTAGCAAATGCGGTGACCATTCTCTATTATCTAGCATGGATGGTGACAATGACCGTGGGTGGAAGGAATGGTTCGTTGTAGTTGCAGAAAATGATATCATTCCGAAAACGACTTTATCCTTTCTGGAATCATGGAACTATACTCGTAAGCTCCTTGTCTAATATCTCTTTCATTAGAAGTTTTCTCATATCCTTACTGAACTTCTTTTTTTTTTTTTGCATGTTTCAGCAACTCGATGGGTTCTACCTACGGTAAAAGGCTAGGACCAGCGGGTCCAAAAAATATTAGATGCCATTATGCTCAAAATAAGCATGTGGAAAGAACTGACCCTTAAATATAGTGGAAGGCCAAAAATCATGGTAACCTAAACTCACCTCGTCATTGCTTTTTGTGTGAAGAAATTGATTAATACGTTCTCTCTTTGCCAAATTCAGGTCTACCCCAGGGCTCGGTCCCCGGGGAGGACGTTTTGACTAATCCTGCTGATGCAACGAGGCTGTGTCAGGAGGCGCTTACTTGAACAGGTGTCTTTGGGCCTGCTTTGGGTGTAAGTGTTTCTTCTCGGAGTCTTTGGTCCTGCTTTGGGGGGAGTTTGATGTGGTAGAAGAGGCCAACTCACGCTTCCAAGTTCCAACTGCCGCGCCCGGTATTATAGGGTTAAGTATTGGTCATCTTCCTTCTTTGGTTGACGAGCAACGACCAACCATTATTGCTCCTACCGTAGTCGCTTCTTGCTCTACAACATGATGTTCCTCTTTCCTAGTCCCCAGTTCTTATGCAAAATTATGTTGCTCTCTCAGAAGATCACCAAAGGAGGAGGAGCGCCACCCACTCTGTTTCCACTGGATGCACCTTGTTGTCCCCGCCCGGTGGAACTTACTAGCTATTTGAAGCGCCTGGCGTCAGAGAAAGATTAGGAAAAGACACGAACTGTCTTGGTAGAATGTTTGTTAAACAATGCCATGCACAACGGAACGGCGGTATAGTTTTGCACAATATGACGAAATTAAGGCCAAATTAAATGAGTTGATGTTCATAATATTGTCCTTGTTGCATCAGGCCGCAAGGCTGCCTCTGCTAAATGACCGCATAATTTGGAGGCAGCCTTAAACTCTTAGGCCGAAGAACTTGTTGTTGTCGAGGAAAAGTATGCCCGGTTGGAGGAGGAATATAAGAAGGCCTTAGAGACTTGGAGGATAAATGATGGCGTCAATTTAGCGCCTTTAGCCAAAATTCTTATTTCGATGACATGCACTTATGCCTTTTTAGCATTTCTTCACGTGTTGGAGATATTGTTGGGATTTCATTTCCTTACTTGATTTTGAGCTATATTTTTTTGATGTTGTTTTGTTTCTCATGCGAAAAAAAAAAGTATATAAAACTTAAATCAACACCCTGAAATAGTTAAATCTTTAATTGTGGGATTTCATTTCCTTACTTGATTTTGAGCTAGATTTTTTTTATATTGTTTTGTTTCTCATGCGAAAAAAAAAAGTATATAAAACTTAAATCCACACCCTGAAATAGTTAAATGTTTAATTGTACCAAACTAATCCATAGGAGGAATATGTTTACATTCTTGCTTTCTTTTCCTTGAATTCACGACAAGTGCTATTATTCAAGTACAGTTTCTTTTACGGCCAAATGCATACTTCTAGGCTCTAGTAGCCTTACCAACTGTTTGCCTTAGTTTTATACCAACCTGAAAGAAACAGATTAACAATAGCTTTATTAAAAACAAAAAAAAAAAACAAAAAAAAAACACAAAAAAGGATTAACGTGGCGTTGCCTCTATTCGGCATCAGTGTATAACCCTCTGATAAGGGATTATAATATAATGCGGTTTTTCCAGTTTTTGACTAAAACATTAAAAGTACTATTGCTGTTTGTTGGTTTGGTGTGTGGTCTCGACTCTTTATTCCCTCATTTGACCTTCAACTTGTACTTCTTTTTTGGTTAAAGACTCCACACAAGGTATGTAATTACCTTGTAGATAGATAGTCAGATCTTCACAAAGGGGTTAAAATTTTTTTTTTATAGTTAGTGGAAATTAAATCAATAAACTTCTGTAAATTTTGAACTCTTTTGACCACTAAACTATACTTTTGAAGATAAAAAAAAAACATATGATGCAGTGTAATTTTTCGGTGAAGGATGTTCGGTAAACACCCTTGCTCCCCTGAATCCGACCCTGGTCTGAACACATCAATAATAGCTTTTGTTTCTAAAAAGGATTAAACCACTCGCAGTCGTGGAACATGAGTGGAAGAGTGGATTTGCCACATCAATAACCTTCCCCGTGTAGTTATTATGTATGAATCATATGTTGAATGTATATATCAGATGAATTCTTCAACTCACACTTCAACAAACATTTACGTGTAAAGATTTTTTCACATAATTTCTGTAGTTTGATAATATAATACAAGTTAGTGTATTATTTTATCATGTTACCAATTATAGTTATCATAGAAATTTACATATACTAACCTTAAAACAACATGATTGCAGATATCATTATTGCGTACAACTTAAACTCTACACATAAATTAGAGGCGGGAATTGGGAAAGTGACACTGGAAGAACAAAATTAATCTTCTTTTTCTACTATGAAAAAAATAATAATAAAAATAAAAAAAACCCTAACATATTTCCAAAGAAAAGAAATTTGTACTACAAAAAACTATATATTATTCATGAAGTCTTAGCAATGTGTTGTTGATAGTACAATATAAAAGCCATCGCTGGAAATGCTTAGTCTCAAAGCACAACATAAGAGGCATTTCTTCAAATTTCCTAAGGCTTCCCTCTTTTATGGAGTGACTTGAAAGTATTAAATCTCCATGCACCAAACACTTTATTGCCTCATTCCCCCCTATATATAGCCAGTCCTGTTGCACTCTCATATTATCTGCAATTCATCAGCTTAATCTTCTTCAAGTGTAGTGTCCAATGGCTCCTTTGTCTCTCCAGATAATCTTTTCTGTAACCATATTTCTTGTTTTGTCTACAATTTCTCCGTCCTATGCAACACTTGGAGCTAACTACTATGATCAAACATGTCCACAAGCTGAAGATATTATCTATCAAGCTGTTCGCAACGCTTCGTCTTATGATCCTAAAGTCCCAGCACGTCTTCTGAGGATGTTTTTCCATGATTGTTTCATTAGAGTACACTCTCCCTCTCTCTCTCTCTACATATATGTGTCTTGTTTGCAGATAATGCAAGTCATTATATGTCATCAGGAACCGTTTTGTTAATGATTACAGGGATGTGATGCATCAGTTCTATTGGACTCAACTCCAGGAAACAAAGCAGAGAAAGATGGTCCTCCCAACATCTCTCTTAGAGCCTTCTACGTGATTGATGATGCCAAAACTAAGCTCGAAAAGGCTTGCCCAAGAACTGTTTCTTGTGCTGACATTGTTGCCATTGCAGCTAGAGACGTCGTGGCTATGGTATGTAGTCCATCATCCTCTCAATTATATAAAGTCAAACCTCCCTATAACAACATTGCTATATATATATAACAGTCATTTATTTATACGATCAATGTATTTTAACATGTAGCATGTATAAGCCTTATTTTCAATATTACTGACCGCGCATTTTTCCAATAAAGCTTATTACAACTACTTCATGTTTGACAATTTTGTAGTCTGGAGGTCCACATTGGAACGTACTGAAAGGAAGGAAAGATGGGAGAGTATCAAGTGCAAACGAGACAGTTAACTTACCAGCTCCATCCTTCAATACAAGCCAACTCATTCAGAGCTTTGCCAAAAGGGGATTGGGAGTGAAAGATTTGGTTGCTCTCTCTGGTGGACACACACTTGGATTTTCACACTGCTCTTCTTTTGAAGCCAGGCTTCGTAACTTCAGCTCAGTGCATGACACTGACCCCAGCCTGAATGCAGTATTTGCAGAGAGCTTAAAGAAGAACTGCCCGAAACCAAACAGGGATAACAATGCAGGACAATTCTTGGACCCAACTTCATCAGTGTTTGACAACAATTATTACAAACAAATTGTTGCAGGTAAAGGTGTTTTTGCATCAGACCAGAGTTTGTTGAATGACTATAGGACTGGTTGGATTGTTAAAGCATTTGCCAATGACCAAGCCTCGTTCTTCTGGGAGTTCGCGGCTTCTATGGTCAAGCTTGGAAATGTTGGTGTTCAAGAAGATGGTGAAGTTAGACTCAACTGCAGAGCTGTTAACTGAGAAACCGGCCTTACATTTGTTATGTGTGTTTGAAAATGAGTGTTTTTTGGACCGTTGTTTGTTTGTTTGTATGCTTTTCTTGGTTAATAATTCTCACAATTGTGAGGCTTAATGCCAGAGGTAGCACAGGAAGAATAACTTCATTGCATTGTTAAATGTTGTTCATATCTCTCGTTTTGGTTGTATTGATTAAACATGAACTAAATTCTATTCAAAAACTCTCATCAAAAGTGAAATATATTACTACTAGTTCGTAGATTTAGAGAAGGGGTAGGGTGGAACTTGGAAGTCTCCAGAAATGAAGGTATTACACCTACAAATACTAGCTTCTCCTGAAGAATCTCAATAAATTAAAATACAGACATCAATTATAATCTCTAATTAGCAGTAATAAATCAGTCAGAAGTAACCAACTCAACTCCTTCCAAAAAATAAAAGTAGAAAAGTAAAAAGTTCCATACATCCTGAATTTTGCTTTCAAGGGTGTGTTTGGAACGAATGTTTTACATGGAAAATGTTTTCATGGAAATGAATAGTTTTATCACTTATTTTCTCTTCTTTGGTTAGTAAGTGAAAAATATTTCCTATTGTTTGGTTAGAGTAGAAAATGGTTTTTTCTACGAAAATATTTTTTATACAACTCTCCTTACCCCTCCCACTCCCACCTCCCACACCCCTTCCCGAAGTCTCTAAAAATTGACACAATCTAAAGGAACTAATGTGATGCTTTACTTTTTAACGCAAAAACCGCGTATTTCTGAACTCGTAAACTTTATAATTTCTAACCCTGTAAACTTCCAAACAGATAAACCTCCGAACTCATAATTTTTGGAACTTGTAAAATTTTGAGCCTTTAAATCGATAAATAATAAAATTAAAAATTGAAAGATATATTTTAAATTTTTTTTGGGAGGGGGGTGGGGACGGAGCTGGGGCAGTAAAACGAAAAAAAAAAACAACAATTTAAATTACAAAAAAAAAAGTAAAAAAAAATTGCCGGGGGGAGGGGCAGGGGATGCAGAAAAATGAAAAATCAAAAATATTTGAAATTGCACAAAAAAAAAAATTGGGAGGGGGGAAGGATGGAGTAGTAGGGTGGACGATAATGGTTAAAGAAAAAATCTTTTTTTTTGGAGGGGAAGTGGGGTGAGTTGGTGAGGGTGAGAAAGGTTGAGAAGGTTTAGAAAATGTCTTACCTTCTTTTGATAAGAAAAATATTTTCCTCCAATTAGAAAAGAATATTTAAGCAAACCAAAAATGGAAAATTGAAAAACATTTTCCTTCATAGCTAACACACCATAAATGTTATGTACACTAAGAAAGTAATCTTTTCACCAGCGCATACTCGTGACAGTATCTAAGCCAAGTTTCCTTTCTTTTTTTTCCCTTTCCGAAGATAGGTACGTAGTATTTAAGAAAGTGTTTTTCCATACAAAATGTTATCATTTAAATTCTTTATAGGCTTATGCCACTATCCACAATATTATTGCAGAATACAGTAGAGGTTCTACTTAAGAATGAAGTTATAGTTAGAAGGTGAATTACAAACAGTCAGAGGAATTTTCCACTCATTAAACTCAAGAGGAGGCAGAAAAAGTATATGATTCATCAATACTTGGCATTGTTCAAGCAAATATAACATCAGATCGTAAAACATATTTGATACCCTTGGTGACATTCCGAGCTTCATGCAACATACATTTATCCCCATGAATGTGAACAAGAGCCATTCCTTCAGTTGGAGGTACCTGTTTAGAATATAAATAGCATAACAAAATCAGATATTTATTCTAGAAAATCATGGCATCATCCTTTAATTTGATGCCGGACTATGCAATTCACAATAGTGTAAGTAATGTAGGAAAAACATGATTGATTGTTTAGCTAATATAGAGGGAATTGAAATATGAACCAAACAAGAGATATCACATGCATATATGTGTGAAGGGGAATCAGGAATGAGAATCTTAGAGAGAGGGGGGGGGGGGGGATTTTGCGCATTATTGAAAAGGGCTTAGTGATACCTCAGCAACCAAAGCATTTCTTGGACCATAAAAGACAGTCTCCCCTCCAACAAGGGTCTCAGACAAAGAATCCTGAGAATCTTTATCATCTTTCGTTTTAGATTTCGAACCACCGCTTAAATATATTAACAAAGTGTAGTGTGTGCGTTTCCCTTCTCCAATGTCAACACTTTCATCAATATGCCGTCCGAATCTCTGGCCAGCCTTGTACCTGGTGAGCAACAACAGTTATTGAAGAGGATCAAACATTTGTTATATTGTCTGTCTTAACATGTATTCTGGAAAAAGGAAATGAGAAACACAATGGCTGCAAAGGCCATGATATTAGAGGGACATATAGGAGGATTTATCATTATTTTTTTTGAACAGGCGTCCAGATATAAGAGGATTTATCATTTTACATGGGCAATGCTTTCGAGCATGCTGTAGTAGTTTATTTGTTAGTTATATGGTCTATTTTCAGTTTCAAAGGTTCTTTATTGAAGTAGGTATTACAATCCAATAAAATAGCACCAAGGGGCTGCAGAATAAGTACAGGTACAAAACTTCGGTCTGTACTATAAATGCAGGGATCTAAGGCAGCTAATGTGATGCAAGTTTAAAAGTTACATCTAAGTTATTCAAGGAAAAACCTCGCACTCTACCTCCTTGAAAATGGAAAAAAGACAACGAATCTTCTTGGACTTGAAAATCATGACTTACCAACAAACAAATACATCACTGTTGCAGCTGTTGTCTCTATCCTAAAACTCATGTGAGTATTCAATATACCATCCTTCCAAAGTACAGCACCTTTTTCTTTTTCAATTTGAGAAGAGTAACACTAAAAAATTTCCGATCCATATTATGTTGACTTGTATAATTTTAGATTGTTTAATAATGTCCTAGACAAATATTAGTAGTTAACTGCAATAAAAAAATATTAATCAAAGAATTCAGATTGCTGCTCATACAATTTAAACTAGACGTGGGCAATCTATCTCTAACATGAAAACCTATAGTATTAAAAATGAAACTTTCTGAAGATATTGTCAAACAAGCCACACTTATAGTATACAAAGATAATGAAACAAATTGCAACTAATTGCATTATGTTAAGACATCATCAAGCAATAGAGAACTAAAATATATAATTCATTAATTAATATTAAGGGAGTTAGGAGGAGTGCCATAAAGTCCTTTCCTCCGCACAACATCAGCACACCAACCTCTTCCTACATTTTCTTTTCTTTCTTCCTCCTTGCCCAAATAGCTCTCCCAGCGATTTCATATCGTTAGTTTTACCATCCCTTTTCTCTTACTTCCTTTTTCCTTATAATTTTGCTTCTACTTTCCAACATCCACTCTCAAATGTCATGTATTTCATTTCAGCTGCGCAAATATTTTCCTTTGTTTTAGAAGTGGACGCCAACTTTCTGTTATGTGGGGGAAGGGGGAGGGGAGAGACCTAAAGTAGTATGTTGTGGTATCCTGGATTTTCTTCTTGCATAGTAGAATATATATACCACAATGTTTGTTCCTTCATTTTATTCGTATCTAGAGTAGATTTACTGTACTGCTTGTTTAGAAAGATAAAATTGGTTGTAACTTGTGAGTTCAAAAACTGTTTTCGAATCAAGTGCGCCTATATTTACTTCTTTGCTTCTATAAGCTTTAAATAATCACCTATTTGTTGACTACCACATAACCCTTCAAAGCAAGTAACTATCAGCACCTTACCCAGAAGACCCTGAAAAATCAGCCCTCAATTGGATTATTCTGCTGTCTTGTAGGTTGTAGATCCATTCTCTCGTCTGCATGGTCGATTATAACCTATTCAATCTTGTCAATGTTTATCAACCTTAATAAAGCTTAAATATGCCAATTTTTATTAAATTAAACACGTTTTAATACTCCGCACGGCAAAGGATCAAAGATTGTTGTATCTGAGTCGGTAATTGACACTGTATGCCATAATAATAGAGCAGTTTTATGACGAAAAGACACCTAACCTGTAAAATCTAATATTAGGGTTCAACCCAATAGCAACTCTGCCTCGAATTTTTATGTCCGAAAATAATCTGTTCAGTCCAGATCTCCATATTGCATCTGCGAGATCAGGATCATGCATGGATACACGATCATTGTCTCTATAAGCTTCGCCATATGCAGGACCAAGGCTTCCTTGGTGAACAAACCCAAGTGACTCAGCAGCTTTGACAAAAGCCTTTGATTCAGCTGGAGTAAAGAAATTCTGAACCTGAATATCTTAAGCAAATAAAGGAAGTATTAGAAACAGATAAGTTAAAGAATAGTACTTAATCACCAAGTTAACAACTTGACAAAATGTCATGACTTCAAGCAAAGATTGGCAGTTCTTATTTCCGAAATGTGATAACAAAAAAGATATAGTTTGATTGTTGCCTAATAGGCGAGTTGGATGATTTTATCCATGACTAAATCCATGATATTATTTTCAGTTTCTCTGTTCTGATAATCA
Source organism: Nicotiana noctiflora (assembly GCA_032618575.1). Classification (NCBI taxonomy): domain Eukaryota; kingdom Viridiplantae; phylum Streptophyta; class Magnoliopsida; order Solanales; family Solanaceae; genus Nicotiana; species Nicotiana noctiflora. The sequence continues at coordinate 68,487 of JASVEL010009010.1, read as the reverse complement.
CATCAAGAAGAAATCCTATTTAATCTCATAAGGGATGTATTTTTATATTTTCGTTTTGATTGAACATGGTTAAACTTGGCATGAGATGATTCAAATGGAGTATTATGGTCAGTGACGATTCATAAAGCCGACCCCTAGTTGTTTGGGATTGAGGCGTAGTTGTTGTTGTTGTTGTTATGGTGAACCTATCAAAATTGAATTTCTTAGAGTAGAGAAGGACAAAAAGGAGAGGGGTTCTTCACCGGAAAAACTCTCCCTCCATCTCAATTTATTGATAAAACTTCTTATTTGGATGTCTAGCAAAGATGGAATCATCAATTTAACTGAATTTTTACAAGTGAAGCACAGCTATATCTTTCAACAATATAAGCAACCTCTTAGCTTCACCTATAACATTCTACACCAATTCTGTAGCTACGCAATCTTATTCTTTATTTCTCTGACCTTAAACTATGACCATTGTTCCAACAAAGGATTGGAAGAGACTCATCATCAATAAAGCAAAACCAACAACACACAATTATGGGAAGAATGGACCATTCTCGAATGTGAACATGTAATAATAAATTGCTCTTGATTTAAGCTTCGCCATAATCTTTGCAACAAGAAAACTTCCACCGCCTCGAAATAACAAGTGATTTAATGAGGAGCATCCAATTCTAATGCATGACAAAATTGCTAAATCAACAAAAAGGGAGCAAGAGCATTGAACCTCAAATTATTCTTTGTCAATCGTTGAAGACATAATTAAGTAAATAAAAGTTGGATTGATATTTCTTTACATGTTACCTTTCTCAAGAAACTACTTAAGTAAATAAAATAATGCATTCTCTACAACTTAAACTTTTAGATGAGATGGTGATACACTTCAATGTTGGTGTGGCTCCTATTGATGACAAGATTCGGGAAGTGAGGCTCAGATGGTTCGGGCATGTAAATAGGAGCTTGGATTCCCCGGTAAGGAATAGCAAGCGATTGGCGTTGGTGGGTGCAAGGAGAGGTAGATGTACTCGAGAGAGGTGATCAGGCGGGATATGGCGAGGCATTAGATCTCCAAGGAAATGGCACTCGGTAGGAAGCATTGTAGGTTAGGAGGTAGTTGGGCTCACTTAGTCTACCCGTGTGAGGCTAGGCTGATAGGATTTAGTCTTAGACTGCTAGTGGTTAGTGTTGTGTTTACACTACTCTTTCGTTTTATAGTATCGGGCTTTATTTAATGGTTATTATTTCTGCTTTCCATTTATTCACTGGTTCTTGTGATGTTGTTATTATTTCTATGATTTTATTTACTGATAGTACTGATATATTGTCTATCTTCGTCTTTTCATCTTTTCGTCTTCTTGAGCCGAGGGTCTATCGGAAACAACATCTCTATCACATCGGGATAAGGGTAAGGTCTGAGTACACACTAACTTCCGAGGCCCCACTTTTAGGACTATACTGGGTCATTATTGTTGTTGTTGTCGGTAGTGACACACTTCAACATAGTATCATAGCTTACAAAGGTCCTGAGTTTGAGTCTCATCGTCACTCATTATCAAAGAGCATTTCCATATGCTTGGCCCATGAAGAAGAATAAGGCTCGCACATAAGAGTCATGTAGAATACACAAGTAAATTAAAATATGGTCTCTAATAGCTTCAGCTTTTAAGTGAGATAGACACACACTTCAACATCAATTTCAACATCAATAAAATGAAGTGTCAAACAAATGCATGTATTAAGGCAGCAAAACCTCAAGTTATACAGTTAAATGTTTCAATTGTAAATTTGTAAAAACAACGAGTTTCCCGGTTTGCTTCAACTTTGATGTCATTTCTTAAAATAAAGTTTTAGTTTGATATTATCATTTTTTTTATTTTGCACCGAGTGTCCGAGTCTCTTAGAGCCCCTATTAATCCCGGGGGTGCACAGGCCCTCGGCAAGGAGTTTCCCGCAAGTGCACCACGGTTAATTCATGTTTTACCCGGTCCGATGGCCCTCAAAAATTGTTTGCACCCGGTGGTTTCGAACTTGAGACCTTGAAAGGGAGCAAACCCCAAGGCTCAAGTCAATTTCTACCAGGCCAACCCCTAAGGGTTTTAGTTTGATATTATCATTAACAGCTGAATCAAGAATTAGCTCATTTAAAACAGGATTAGCAAAGCTATTGGCATTGACAACCTATACTTAGCACTCATATCTATTCTGAAAGACAATTATGAGGCTCATGAACATTCTTTTTTTTTGGGGGGGGGGGGGGTTAAATTTAGGGATAAACGAAGAACAATTTTTTGTGCAAAAGCGGAAAGAGGGGGAAGAATTCATACAGTAATAAGATCGTTATCTTTGAGGCGATTGAGCTGAAGATTAAACTTGAGTTTGATTGATGGCCATCCTGTTCCCTTTTCCTTTTTCTTGCCATCCTTATTCCTCCTTTCTGCCATGTTTCTCTTCGTTCAACTTTCTCTCTTTTCCCTGCCTGACCTGTGAAATATGAAATATGATATTTTTGTGGGCCGTGATAGCCACTTCTATTGGGCTCGGACTCCACCCAAACAACGGGTTTTGACACAATTACCCATAAAAGTTATTATGATACAATTATTTTTCTTGTTTACTTATTTATTTTTCTATTCATAAATTTATTATGTTTTTTATTCATAGTAGTTTTTATAGTTAATGTTTTCTTTATTTCTCCAATTTTTTTTTATTTCTATACTTCTTTTCTTCTTCTTTTCTTTTTTGCTTTCTTTTTTCTCATTTTCTTCTTATTTTTTTCTTTTTGCCTTTTCTAATTTCATTTAACTTCTTTTTTCTTATATTCTTTTTCTCTTCATAATCTAATTTTATTTAATATTTTTACTATTTTTTTATTCAATAATAAAAATTATTGATATAGTAAATATTTGTTCACCTTTTTTTTAATATAACTTGTATAATATACCTTTTTTTTCTTTCTCATTTTTTAAATTCAATTATTAAATTAAAATAATATCAGTTGTCACTTGATCTAATACGCTGAATATCATATTGACCGTTGTTGAGTACCATAAATTGCATAATCAGATTATAAGAATTAACACGTGATTGTCATGCAAACCTTGATCTCCTTCCTTATAAGTATCAATACACACTCTACCATTGGCAGTAATACAACCAGCTACAGAGCAAGAAAACATAATCTACGGTAATCAAATCTCCGTATATACTCGTTAGAATAAAAATAATAACAAAATATTAAAAATACAGCAAAAGTATAAGTAGCGAAAAAGACTTCTAGTACCATGTGATACCAATATGGTGTGTATATATATCATAGCAGATGATTTTTCTAGAATATTGTTGCAACTATCTATGACTATACTACTCTACCAAAACATTAAAGGACTCAATAAAAGTATGAGAATTACATGCTCGTATTGCAAGCTAAATATCCGCAAAACAATTTGCTCATTTCGTATACTAAGAGGGTATATAGTTGTATGGGGTCGTTCCAATAATTTCCTATAACTATAAAAACTATTAATACACATAATTTATGTCCACCCACATACAAAAATTCTAGCATTATTGCAACTCATATTGATATAAATAATTTCATAATAGAATTCATTTAAAATGCAGCTAAAATAACCAAAATAATGTTCAAACTACTATATGATACCAATATGGCATATAATTATCCAAAATGGTATACAGTTTTACTAGTTAATTACCGGCAACTAAATGACTATACTACTATTACATAACACGCATACATAAAGAGAAAAATTTTAAAAATAGTGTACCGCATATTAATATAATAAGGTATTTCGAGATATTGTACTATATTACTATTATTAAAAGAAGATCAAATATTGTACCAATTAAATGCAGCTAATACAACCAAAAAATAATTCAACTAGCATATGATATCAATATAGTATATAGCTATACTTATAGGGTATATAGTTGGAATGAATTGTATACTAAAATGGTATATTTGTATACTATTTGGGTATACGATATAAATTCGTCTTCTTCTCTGATTCAACTATATTTTAATAGAAATTTCTAAAATTTATTACAAAATCTGCACCAAAATGACTAAAAATTCAGCTACAACCTCCAATCAACTTTCCAAACTAACCCATACAGGATCGGATCAAAACAATTAAAAACTCAAACAAACCAAGTTATGATTTTCAAGCTTTAAGGTCCGTCAATGGTGAATTTAAATTTTTGTAATCTCCAAAAACTAGCATCAAACGTAAAACCTACACATCAAAGAACAATATTAGCTACATTTAATTGGAGACCAATGAAGTAGTAATGCCCTTTGCGTGTTAATGCTGCAAAAGTTACTGAAAAGTTACCACTTATCAATATAAACCAATTGAGTAGTAATGTCTTTTGCGTGTTCAAACCCCCTAATCGATTATTGCAGTGTTGGGTCGATTTGATAATTTGACTTGGATCTGATATCAAGAAATTATGTGGGCGGGTAAATTCCTATGTATTTGGTCCCAGAAGGTCCTTCTCCAGAATCAACATCCTTGCCTCTATCAAACAGCTTCCCCAATTTGCGAAGTCCCAACAACAGGTATGCTCTGGCTAGATGTCCACCTCCGATCCCTTCGGTCTTATGACACTCTTTAACCCTTTTGATAAATTTTCCCTCTAGTTATACTATGCCTCGCTCCAAGTATCCTAGACTTTTGTTGGCACTGATAGCCATGTTTTTCCACTCCTCAATCAGCTTCTTGTTGGACTCTTGTATCTTGCCATGTTCGATCTCGCATTCACGTATCCTTTTACACAGCTGGTTGTACTTGACTTGCGCCTCGACCTTTCATCTATAATTCTGTGACTTTGTATGAACCCTGGCTGGCCTAGACCATCCCGATTGTCTTCCAACCAACCATGATAGAAAGGGGTATAACTGGCATGATATCTGTCTAGCTCGATGGTGTCTTTCTCCATTATAATCTTGCACTGCCACATGTGCTGGGCTTGGAACTTGTAGGGGCTATCATCATTTTGAATGTTAGTTAGAAGATGTCTCATATTGTCGATCTTGGGTATGAATTTCTTCCTACCTGCTTGCCTCATAACTCGAAGAGGGACGTAAGGGTATGTTCCCCTTAGACCAGTCAGTATCATGAAAGGTCCATCTCTGGATCGGGAGATGAACTCCTCTGTCAGAAACCACTCTAACATCCATTGAACTTGCCTTTCAGTGAGATTATCAAAGAGCTCAACCCATTCTTTGGCATTTTCAGACTGAACGAACATGTTAGGAATGTAATTCATTTGCTCGGGATTGTGGAAAGTGATGTGATCATCCCATGCCCTTCACTGAATTTCTTGTCGGTATTCCCTCTTTTTAAGATGTTCTTTGAGCCAAAGATGAAGTAGTATATTGCAGCATTCGTAGTGTCTCACTCCTTGTAGAAATTTCTCTAAGAAACGGTATATGTCTGTGATTATCATGGGTACAATGCTGAATGTCTGCCCACCAATCCCCTCCATTAGGGTCTTAGTTACCATAGCTAGCCTAGTATGAATTCTTCCTTTCTTCATTGGAAATACAGTGAGACCCAGGAAATAAAACATGAAGACGAATACCCTACGATGGATATGTCCCAAGGATGTGATAGAACACTTGTCATAGTAGGTACGGTATAGTTTGTTGTGACCGTACCTTTCATACATGTAGTCAAAAGAGATGTACGATTTTTTTGCCACACCAATTCTGCATTCTTCTCCAAACCCATAATTGTTAGGAAACCCTTGCCTGTGTGGTTCTCAAGCACTAGCAAGCTAGGGGTTTCTCACACTAGACCGGCCAGTCCTCTTATTTCCCTAACAAAGGTATCATTTCGATGTCCCCAAAGCAGAACACAACCCTTTCACATTCTCATAATAAGGTAGCAGCTTCTATTATCATGTTGTTGTGATGGATCTCCAGGAGGGACAGTAAATTACCCAAATATTTTTTGACGAGGGTTTTGTCACTATAATGTCAATTTTCCCACCAACTTAGCAATATTGGGTGGATATTGGTGACCATACCGAATTTGGGGGCTTCGTGCCTCATATTTCTGCAAGGAAAACAAGGTTAGGCCCTTACCTCCCACTAGACTCGACTATATAACATCAACAATTAGCATGAATTATTTAGTTCTCCAAATAAATGCACAAAATTGATGATGTTCGTTTGGGTTTAAGGAAACCCAATGGACTTTTGGACAAGGCTATCTTAAAGGATCATTATGTGGACAATATAACTGACTGAACTAGGTTTGACCATGATGCATGCGCAATTTACACATAGTAAAGTTTCAATAGGATTCTAGTACCCTTGAGCAGACAACTCAAATGGGAAGGCACAGAACCATCGACTGTACCGCTAATCGACTAGTTTTACCGCAAATAAGCCTTTTCAAATTTAGGGGTAATGTTATAAGAAGGGCGCAACCACTCATGAAGCATTGCTATAGTATTTTGGTTTGAAACGAGACGTGTATGATGTTGAGCATGATTATGTGATAATTAAAAGCATGTTGACATGTATTTGCACAATAATAAAGCGATAAATACAACAATTTTATAATTTAAAGCAATTATAAAGGAAGGAACAAGAAAGATATGTCAGTTTTTCTTTTGAAAAAGAAATTAAGTGCTTAAAGAAATTAAATAAATAATTTCACATAGGGGTTACAAATTCACAAAAATGGTATGGAATGGAAAAAGCCTAAATTTCCCAGCACAGTTGCCATGTTGTCGTGCCCCCTTTTTTCTCGCGAAATCGGGTATATGACATATTGGTTGGGACAACTCTTTTCTTTTGGAAAGAGGGTTTGAATTTTTGAAGAGTCGCCACCTAATGATTTAAGGTGTGTTAGGGCACCAGTAGGGTTCATTTATAACTGCGTTTGGTAACCAGAGACAGGGTAAGGACTTAAAATTACCCTAAGTGAAAGGTGTTAGGCACTCATCAGGATCCACCGGTGTGGTTTCGGGCCAAACAATTTTTTGTGAATTTGTACAATTAGCAAATAAACAAATATGGCTGAGATAATAGGGGATTTATGTTTAAGTACACAAATGTTTGAAGAAAAAAATAGCCAATGAAGAGCTAGATTTTGAAAAGAATGATAATCTAAGCATATTTATGAATGTACGAGGGGTGTCATAGGTTAGTTTATAATACAGATCATATCAATGCAATACCTGGTATGACACTCCTTAAAGAGGGGCTACACGTGGTATTAATGCACCGGTCATTATATCTGTATCTACCATTTCCCATCCTATGAAGGTAATTATATTGAGGGTTGGTCTCGACACCTAGTGCATGTTGTTACCTGTCCATTCCTATCAGTCCCGGGGGGGATTTAGGACGCCTATCCTAAAAAGGGGGTTCTAGGCAGACCCTCTAGTTTAAAGGTAAAATACTAAAGCGACACATAATAAACAGATAGGACTTCAATTAAAGGGGAGCATGAAGGATAAATAAAGGCTTAGCTACACCTCCACACATAGTACACACAAACAACATGACTCATACACAATTAAGGTCTAAATTCAGGTCCTAAGCATGGTATCTTAGTGATAACAGGAGAGTCAGATTTGTTACATAACTCAGAGAGGAAGTCCTAATCAGGCTTGCCTACAGATTTCAACTTACTGAATGTTAAAACACTAATCACAAAGACAATTTTGGTTTTATTTTAAAGTTGATTACCTAAGGCTTGCCTAGGCATAAAATAATATGCAGTAGTTACCAGAATAATTAAGACGGTTTAGAAGTTATTTACCTACAGCATGTTGTTCTAAATGTTGCAAAGACATACGGGGATTGTGACAAGTTTCACTTAAATAGGATAATCAAACATGAGATTGTTTTATATCTTTTTTCATGCATCAGTAGTTTAACTTGGTGTGACTGAGAGAGTGTGAGTGAGACCCTAAAACAGGGTATCTTACATGCACGTATAAAAATGCACAATGATTTCAAGATATGCAAAATTCCTAAAGCATGAGTTCTAAATGCCCAAAAAGTTACAGTATTATTTCAAGATGTGCATGAGTAACAATTTTACGTTGATGCAGTTATTTAGCCTAAAGCAACATTTCTAAGTGGTAAAATAAAGTCAAATGAGATGATGGAACAATAAACCTAAGTGCATGGTATCTAATGCATGACATGCTCTGAATGTGTTAGTCTTACACATGGATTCTAATGCCCATATAGGAAATGTAAACCTAAGGTATGATTTCTACCTATTGATGTTTATAACATATATAACTACCCTCCCTTTTTCAATAGCCAACCCCAATATTCGTTTACAATAGATTATTACATACCAATACTAAAATGAATTACATAAGGAAAAAACAAATAAGAAGTTACATTATAGAGAGCCTGAAAATAGGCCCAGATTTCCAGAACCTCAAATGCCAAGATTATTTAATAGCCATTCTCATATCCATGTGTGTCAGAGTTCTCTAGGGACCTCAAGGGATCCCGAGCAGTGCTAACACCCAGATTTCATAGACGAGACAAAGTAAGTGCAGTGTGAAAAGGCCAACTTTCGTGTATCCAATTTCAGAGGGAGCTCAAGGATCCCAAGGCAAGGCTCACACAAAAGGGGCAGAACTTAGTGCTCAAAAAGCAGAGTGAGAGTGCTTGAAAAAAGATTTAAGCACGAAAACCATTTAAAAAAATTGGGTAACAAGCAACAATCCAAACGCAACACTCAGAATAGGTTAACATATGACCAAGGCAGGTTCAACAACGACAAACATGGGTAATGAGATTTGGGGACACATGGGTCATTACAAGAGCATAGCAGTCCTTGTAAGGGTTTATGGGATTAAAGAATAGCTAGTAATATTAACAGTATGATTTCAGAAAACAATCATAGAATCAAACATCTAAAGTAACAAATTAGTTTACAAAGTAAGTGCATATCACAATTGGACAACAAGTAGACAAGTATTCAAAGCAAGATAAAGTCATATTGAAACAGACTACCAGGGGAGTAGAACTAGCATGCTAGATGAAGACATTACATGAACATGTCAATTACACATTGAACATCAACACCATAGATAAAAACAAGTTAGAGACATGATAAGCTGAAGCAGCAACTGAAATATATTGGCTTTGGATCTTGAATTGAAATCAGGACATGCCAGTAGAGAGACAATAAACATAAAGTGAAGAATAGCATAGCACAATAATTAGCCTTGGCTTGTTCCCGGCTGACTCGGAACAATAGCAAGTAATCACAAAAAGAGATTAGAAAGTTTAAGTGTGAGAGAGAGTTTTGAACCAATGTGTCCGTGTATTGTGTTAATGAGAGAGTATATATAGTTTGAAAAATATGTAGAAAAATAAGGCAAGAATCATAATTCAACAATAATTATGGAACTATGTACTAATCAATGTAAGTGCTTCCCCTTAATTAAGGAGTTACATAACAAAATAAGAAAAAAAATCAGTGTACGACCAATAAGGACATACTTCAAATACAGCAGGTATAGGGTAAACGATTGAGGCTAAATTCATAAGATTCTAATTAAGGAAACAACATAAGAATCAATCAACAGCATAATCAATCATGTACTAAGGCAAGAGAATGATTTATAGGTCAGAAATCAACAAAGATATCAATCACAGGAAATCATTAAAAGGTACAACTCACTGGAGATCAGGGATTTAATTAAAAGATAATACACGTTAGAATAAATCACCATAATTTTTTGTTAATCAAACAAAATAGACATAATATAGGCAGGAGAAGCAAAATTAGAAACCCTAATGAACACGATGAGGTAGAAAATATAGAACCTAGAACATATGCATGAGAAATAGGTACACCTACAAATCAGATGAGCAAAGGCAGCTTCAGAAAACCGGATTAAACCAAAAATAATTAGGGTTTCCAACATGATGAATCAGATAAAATGAAAACTTAAATAAACTGCTTAAACATGGTAGAAATCATAGAATCGTACTGAAAATCAGAAGAAAAGCATTTTGAGAAGGGGTTACGAACCCAAGTTCGAATATGAAAAGGCGTTTTGAAAATATTGGAGAGGTTATCATAGAAAACAGACAAAATAACTCAAAATACACGCAGATCTATGGTATATCTGAAGGATCAAGAGGTGAGTTAGGGTTTTAGAGAGATATACCCCAGAGATGCAGAGATTCCGGCTTAGAAACCTTGTATCTAGCCAGAAAATAGAAAAATCTTACTCAGACGAGCAAATGGTAGCCTGAAAATGGTAAGCACAGACCCTAGGTATGAGTCAAACGGCCAGTGGTCCCTTAAAAGCCTTAGGGTAGCAATAATTTGGCATGAGAGATAGGAGGGGGGAGGGGAGATCCATGGAGGCTAAGAGTGGTGGTGGAACTACCATTGATACCGGTGAGCTAATGACCAACGAGTATAAGCTTACGTTTACCAAAGAGCTTGAGAGAGAATGAGAGAGTTTAACAGTGAAGACGATGAGAGCAAATGGGAGGATGGGAATGAGGGTTTGGGGGGGGGGGGGTAGTCTTTAGGTTAATTATGCTATGGGGGATTTGGATCGTTGATTAGAATTGATCAACTGTCCAGATTGGACCAAGGATTGGGTCGAGTAGGATTTGGGTTTGGGCCGATCTAATTGGGGTTTTGGGGCTGGTTTAATTGGGTTATAATTGAAATGAAATGGGGCTATTTATTAAATAGATAATTAAATTTAATAATATAATTTATAAATTGGCTAATAGTTGTACAAATTAATTTTATGCATAAAAAGTACTTAAAATAATTACTTAATATTTAAAAATACAAATGCTTAATTTTCTATCAAAAATAGTATAAAATCATATAATTGGGCTATAATTGTAAAGTTATTGCTATTATAGCCAAAAAATGCCATTTTGGCTAATTATAAAATTATTTAGTTTAAATAGGATCATAAATAATAAATTAAATCAAGATTTACTTTCGAAATCATTAGTAATGCCATTTTGTAATTATTTATTGGGAATAAAATACTAGATAAATTAATAAAAAGATAGAAAAATTATAGAAAAATATCAATTACTATTAATGCATGATTTTAAAGGTATATATGCAATTATAAAATATTTTGGGAAAAAATTGGGTATCAGCATGTTGCAGTGGCCTTTGTAGTATTTTACTCGGGCCTACAGAGTGTAAAATTCCTTACTAGAGTGATATCAGTTGCTCCTCTCGGTGTTGTAATTTTTTCCTTTATTCAGAAGGGTTTCCACGTAAAAATTTCGGTGTTATTGTCATTCTTTTATTCTTGTCGATTAACGTATCTCACTGCTATATTATTATTCTGCTATAATTACCATAAATATTATTACTGTGTGGTTTTATTCCTAACAAAACTCGGTAACTAAAACGAATTATAAATTTGGTGGCAAATTAAAATCCATCAACTTAAACTTTGGCTCCGTCTCTACGTAATCTAAACTCATTGGCGCATTGGTTTTCAACTTTTTATCCAATCCAAATGTCTTAACAACTCCTAACTATTATGTATCCTAACAAAACTTCAAATTAAAATACCATAAACGCAGATCCTAAAACTCCATTAAAACAAAGCACTAGTCATAAACCATCGGATCCACCAACAAACCTGCATTGTCAATACGTTTAACATGAATAGTTGGAATAGAATATTAGGGCCTTAAAAAAATTAGGGCCTTAAAAAAGATTAGGCCGATGAAGAAGTACAACATATTTAGTATAGCAGCAGTCTTTAGGACGCACAAAAGTAGAAGCAGACTCGCCAAACGAAGTGAGCCACGTGACAGTCTTTGTTACCATTGGCCATGTCTCTGCCACACGTTTTTAAGATAATATAGATTGACGTCGACGTGCCCATATCACCCTTCCTAATCCTGTCACTAATTAAGATTTTGATGCTCATTGCTGCACTAATTATACAGGAATCTTTTAAAAAAAAAAAAACTAAAGATAAGTACCATATTTATCTATACTTAAAAGCCAAAAATAAAGACTTATAATTAAGCCAAGTGTCACAAGCAATGATAGACAAATGACTAATTAGGACAAGGATCCTAAATTATAGGAAGTTGGAAAAAAAAATTTACCTAATACATAAATTAAAAGAAATTAATACTTATTTTATATTTGAATTATAGAAGACAAAGTAACTGCTAAATTCCCATGTAATGTCAAGAAAAAGTAACGGCAGTTTTAAGAACTGTAAATGGAAAGGTTGAATCCTCCTTTTTTGACGCCATGATCCCCTCTTTAACGTATACATAGAAGATTAGGAGTAAAACTGTATTTTACTGCTCCTAAATTTATGGTACAAAACTACCAAAGATTAAAGCCAGTTTCCCACGATTTTTTAAAGTAAAACTGCAACTATTTTGTAAACTAAAACTGCCCACGATTTTGTAAAGTAAAAATGCAAATTATTTGGTAAACTAAAATTGCTATTTCCACGTTTATATATCTTTTATATATTCAAGAATCGGCCAACTGACTTAGATGCTTGATCTGAGAAAGTTTATTCCCTATAAATTCCGAATACAATTACGCTTTTTTCCGCCATTTCAAGCAAAAATTCAAAATACAATTACGCAGCAGCACCTGATGATGAGATGATCGAGAGAGAAGCTTCAATTCGAGAATACTCGTATAAGATAATAGAAATATGTTTCTGAAGTGTCTAACAACTCTTTGTGCAATAAAATAAAGTGTAATTCCATTTCTGGCCCTGAATGAGTGGTCTCTTTACCTTTGCTGCTGCTTTCGGATATATGAGATTACTAAAACAAGATAAAAATGAGTTTTTGCCCGGTGTTTTGCTTTGTTTTGGTTAATGTTTTTGTTCTTTTCCTTTCTTTTTTTGTTTGGGTAATATTAGACTGATGGAAAGAGACATACGGAATAATTTGAGAACAATGATCAAAATGGAAATGTTGGGTTCTGTGGTCAGAAAATAAAGATTGATACATCAACCCAAAAATAAAGATTCTTCATATCTTAGTTCTTCTATTTATGAATACAATTGCTTACTTTTTTATTCTTAAGATTGTTCTTTCTTCATCCTCTTTCCTTTTTCATCCTAGGGTTCTTGGCTTCTTTTGTGTTATTAGCAAATTCTCAATACCTTCATTAATTCTTTTCTAGTTGAATTTTTTTTCTAGATTTTCAAGCTATCACTGTTTTTGCTTGTACATGTAGATTTTCACAGCTAGGGTTTTCCAGTCATTTGCAACTTTTTTTTTGGGCTGAAAACTTCAGTTTCTGAAATAGATTTCTTTTAGGGTTTTGAAGTTCTTAGCATTTATTTCGCAGATTTACTTTTTTTTTTTCCAACAATCATTTGTCTTGTGAATTTCTTGGATATTCAGCTTTACACTTAATTCTCTTTAAGCTTTTGGATATCAGCTTCTTCTTTCTTTCACGACTAGCTTTTCAGCCATATTACCTTAATCTATTGGTAAATCTTTCTTAATCTTGGATGGATTGTTTCATTTTAACTAACAGTAGCTTTTGGCATTGACTAAATTAGTTGTGCAGAAAATATAAAAAAAAAATGGTGAGAGGAAAGATACAAATGAAACGAATAGAGAATACAACAAGCAGGCAAGTAACTTTCTCAAAACGCCGGAATGGACTTCTAAAGAAAGCTAAGGAGCTATCAATTCTTTGTGATGCTGAAGTTGCTTTGATCATTTTCTCACAGAAAGGAAGACTCTACGATTTCTCTAGCTCCAAGTACCTTCCCCTCTTAATTATTACTACATATCTTCACACTACTTTTCCTTATTTCGTAAATTAACTCACTTCTTCTCTTTTTTCATTGAAAAAAAGAAAGTTCTCACTGTGCTCAATGTGTACGTTTTCTTGTGCTTTTGCTTTGCTACTAATAATATTCTAATTTCGATGTATGATGAAGCTGTAAGGTGAAGCATGGACTTTGTGTACTTAGAAAGTACGATGACACTTTTTTTTTTTAAAGTTCGTCTAGTCATGACCTCGTGTGCATCAAATCAATTATGTACCCCCACTCAGTCTGTTTGCTGCGTTTCGATTATTGTTTCATTGTTTCTGAGACATATACTTTGATATCTCATTTACTGTGGCTAGAATCTTTACTTCATCATGTTATCACCAGTGTTTGCTTCATCCTATGGAACAGCTCTGATAAATTATAAGGTTTTCCTACCTTCTTGAACAATTGAGTAAAACACTCCATTTGAGTTTCAATAATATTATTATCTCAACTTCTTCTCTACATATGATTTTTTTGTTGTTGCTCCGACCTTAAAATAAGTGTATACATGCATCTACTTTTCGATTTAAAAATCCAAATGAGTTCTGGATAAATAACTAGAACATATGATCGTTTAGTGAAACATGCTATATCTAATTTCATTTAGTGGTGCTCAATCAAATATATCGCGAAGGAGCTAGCTATATGGAACATGAAGTAAGCCTAGCTAGCTATGATGAACTTAGATTGGCTAGAGGCTTCTGATGCTGCAGATATCTCATGGTCTTTTTCATCATTTTATGCCACTCAAAGGCCTGTCCTACGCACCATGTATGATATATAGAGGTCTCTCTTAATTTATTACCGTATGATATACACATTTCTTTTACATCTTGAGGAAAGTTTCTTTGATGAGTGGAGTTGTTAGGTAAATGGGAAGGGGTTTTCCCTATGGTATTTGGTGAAGGAGGGGGTCGAGGTACGGTTTTTAGTCTATGTTGTTTGGACTCGGGTTGTGAGTATTCAATATGAGTGCGGGATCTAAAGGCCGAATTCATCATCACATAAACTTTAGGATTCAGATGTATGGATCTGAGTACGGATACAAGTGTTTGGACAGAACCAATAAATGTATATTACGATACATATGTTATATATCTTGATTAATTAAAGTTATTGATACAACTAATAAAATTTTATTCTTTATAAATATTTGATATTTTATTCGTAAGATATCTCGTATAACAGCAAATTAAAACATACTCATACCGTATATAACCATAGTCCACATATATAGTATATGACATAAACCCACAAAATCAAACGAAATACCTGATTAATCTATACTTCTTGTTCATGGATACCGTAAAAAGCACCCAAGGTAAGTCGACTAAATGTAGTGTGGATCTCATACTAACACCCACACCTAGATTGTATCGGCACTGGTCCGGCAAGTATTTTGAAGGGTCCTCACAGCATAACTTTTAATTGCTATTATTCTTTTTGAACAATATATATGGTACATGTAATGTTGATTTATACTGCTTGTACTCCTATATATGCATCTTTTTATGTGTTAGGTTACCCTCCTTATCTCTCGAGTACCCTCATTTCTTTAGGGCTAAATCCAACTAATGTCTTGTTGATTGTGGCTGAATTCATTCTTTTCATATTTTCTCTTTTTCAAGTGAAGTGATGTAGCTAGTACCATACACTTTCAAGCATGTCATTGATCATTTCAAGCACACTGTTGTTTGATTATTAAAAGAACAACACCTAGCAATATTGGGACCTTACTAGCAACTCAATTTTAATTTTAATGGTGTGAATTCATAATATTTTTTATTTCGACTCCTCCTGTGAAGTAATATTTGTTTCTTCTTCATCTGATAGACTAAGCAACATACTTTCATATATGAAATTCTCTTTGTTAAGTTTCCCCTAATTATAACATGCCCAAACGCCAAATGACAATATACATGTTGAGAATATAGTATAGTGCCTCCATCGACTATGCAAAAGCACCCCATACCTAGGTTTCCAAAGTGCAATTTAGTTATGGTGAAAGTCTTACAATTACTTAATTTTGGATGATTCAGCATGCAAAAGATAATTGAGAGATATCATGAACGTGCAAGAGAAACGGTGGTGGACAACAGCACTGAACTCCAGCAGTACATGGAGGTCAGTGTTCTTTTGAATTACTTAATTCCATGGTTTTTTCTTATGTGCATCAAGCAATTTAGTATAGCAATACATGGAATAAGGCCTCAAATTTTATAATTGTGTATAGATGAATATTGGATTTCATTTGTATCAAGCTATTTGTGTTTGATTGACAAAACATATATGAGCAGCCACTTTTGAAGCTAACAGGAGAAGACTTTGTTTTTGAAGAGAAGTTCTTCAACATTTTTTAGTTCAACTGGCAAGTATATAGAGGACTAACAGGAGAATGTAGAACTACTTCTATATAAAGCTAATCGTCTAGAAAATGCAAGAGTGAATTCAGAGTTTTAAAGATAAGACTATCCTTCTAGAGATGTACAAATGAAGTTCTACTAGTTTTCACATATTTCAGCTCCATTTCCTTTTTGGGCAGTGCTTTCTTTGTTTCTTCTTGGTAGTAACCGCATCCTCTTTTTCCTCCTTATTTGCGATCACCACTTCTAAGTAAATCTTGGCCTTTTCTCTTTATTGTCGTAATTGTTTCTATTGCTTCTTCCTCAACCATGACCACCACGTCCTCTATGCTTTTTTCACCTCCTATCAATCTTAAGTATCCCTTGGTTACAAGAAGTAGTTCTAGCTAGTGGCTCTTTGTGTATCATCTTGATCTTCTTCTTCTTCATAGACTTGTAAAGAGTCCTTTAAGGGGTCGTTTGGTTGGAATACGATTTGTGCCGGTATAAGTTATATTGAAATAAGTTATGCTGAGATCAGTTATACTGAGATTGTTGTTTATTCATTGTTTGGTATGTTGTATTAAAAATCACAATTGCATAACTTCTAAGAATAAGGTATAAGTTATACATTTCTAATTACCCTACCTTCTATAATGTATAAGTTATCTCAGAGTATTACAGTTGTATTAAATTTGTATACCACATTTAACCTTCTTATACCTCATACCAAATGATCGCTAATTTTTCTAACGTCATAGAATTTAAATCTTTAGACTCCAAAATTGTGCACATTACATAATAAAAATTTAGGTGTTAAAAACACATGATTCTTTTACCATATGGACAACTTCTACTTTCACTCAGTTTCTTTTTAGTTGATTCGCAACGAGTTTCACTTTTGAATAATAATCCAAAAAAGGATTAGGATATTTTCATTTTTACAGCTTCAAAGTCGGCTTTTAGAGATTGAAGCTTTACCTTTTTCATTTTATCAACTTTTAGAGAATTTCGTACGTAACTCTAGTTTCTTTTGACCTTATCAACTTGGCAAGCATTAGTGAATGAGAGTGAAAGCGTCAATAAGAGAATGTGGCACTTACGGAAGAAGCAAGAGCAACAACTCTACTAATGAAGAAAGACCAACAATCATTTAGAGATTATGATTGTTGACAAAGAAGAGGGAAGGACGTGGTTGCCATCAAGAAACAAATAAAAAAGTATGACAAAATCTAAACTGACCCAAGGTTTTTTTTATATGCTGATAATCATTCTTATTCCCTTTTATCCGAGTTGAGGACATTCATTGGCTATGGGACACTGCAAGGTGGGTAGTTTATCTAAGGCAGGTGCCTCCTAAAGAGTAATGGAGATGTGCGAAGGTAGGCTCAAGCTAAGATTCTGCTCGGGAGCGTAATGGTATAAGCCTGTCTTATAGTGAGATCAACTGGTCGAACAAAGACGAAAGTCGGCCATAGTGATCCAAGAGTCCCGTGTGGAAGGGCCCTCGCTCAACGGATCTTTCCTAGCGAGCCTCCGGGATATCCTGTAAAACCCCATGGTATGATAAAGGGAGGATATTAGGGGAAACAGTGAGTGGCGATTCCCCTGCAGAGAGCCGGATGAAGGGAGACCCTCACGTCCGGTTCGGAGGGCGTGGATATCCCGACCCTACTATCATTATGGCTTTGCAATGTTATTTGAGTGCTAAAATTGTCATATCTTTGGCCATACCACACAACATTGAAGAGAAAACCAACTTTATTGATCACAAGAAAGAAGGTAATGTCAATGTTTTTCTCTCATTTAACGGATAAAAGACTAGGATGGTTGCCGTTTGTATTATTTGAAAAATGGAGCAAGCAATTATGGTATGAATACAAAGAATGTATTTCCAAGGAGTAAATGGCGCTACAATATGTGAAGACTCATGATCAAGCATTGCAGATATTTTTATGAAGCCACTAAAGTTTGAATATATTGAAAATTGAGATCAAGACTTGGAGTAAACCAAAGAGGAAAATTCAAAAATTAAGGGTGTAGATGTTGTAGATGTAAATTGGGATTTTCTTCTTTGCTTCAAGTCTTAATCTCAGTCTAAGTTGCTCGGACTCAGGTGCGAGTATCTGATACGGGGATGGATTCGAGTATCGAATTCGGTAAATCCAAATTTTAAGATTCGTGGCGTGGATCCAGATATGGATACGAGTGCGGGGATTCGGCTGATAAAAATTAGAGTTAGAAAAATATTGTAAACTTTGAGATTTATTCTGTGAAAATCTTACATGAATATTGTAGAATTCAATCTTTTATTCTCCAAGATGGACATTATTCTTTCATTGTCCTAAATTTATTTTATTTTTGGTTTTGAGAAATCAAAGTCTTAATTTTTCTCCCAAATTTATCGATAGACTCCGATCAAAGTGTCCTAGGTTGGTTGAAAACTCAAAATGTGTTCCATCCCCGTCCCCATCTCGTATCGGGACGAAGACGACACCAAAATTGAAGAGTCTGCATAACTTATATCTCAATCTTCAAAAATCTGAAAACTGGAAAGAATCTGTAGAAGTGTTTACAACTAGATCACGAGTCTTCACATAATTGAACTCCAAGATTTTATGTAATACCTTTGTATAGGCAATACATGGTAGGTGCTTCGTTGTCCAAATATTACGAACGACAATCAACCTTCTCTAAATGATCTCTAAATGATTGTCGACGTTTCTTTTCATTGTTGGAACTGCTAAATTATTGCTTCTTTCTCTTTCAGGACCGCTATATCCATGCCTTCTATAACTCTTTTTACCTCCATCATCCGTTAGGTATGCCTTGATTTTAAGAAAGTTGCTCTATTAGCTCTTCTTGTGTCCTCTTGATCATTTCTTCATGGTGTTATAAAGAACCTTTCAATTGACCTCTCATCATAATGTTTAAATTCTTAGACTCCTCAATAGCACACGTTACACAATTATATTTAAATGTTAAAAAATGCACGAACTTTTTCACGAACTTGGAGAATTTTTTTTAAAATGTCCTAAGCTTCTTTTGAGGTGGTGGCATTGGTTACCTCTTCAAACATGATATCATCCTAGCATTTGCAATGGGAGTGAGAGTTTGTTGATCTTTTCTTCTTATCTTTTTAAAATATATTTTTAATTTTGAAGCAAAGGTTCTTCATTATTATCACAATGGTAATTTTCTTAAGCCCAAGATTCACCTCTATGTGACACTCAAGCTCAGCATCTGACTTCAGCCTTCCAACACTTAGTTTTATTTTATGGTCATTTAAATCTGGGTTAGAGTGAACAAAAAGCAAATGTTGAAGGCACACAATATATAGGAAACCCTTTTCACAACTTGTATTATCAAAGTGAATACAAAAAGACAAAGAAGCCAACTTTTGACCAAGTACCAAGAATACCCTAGTTTAATTCCTTAGAATATTTTTGCTACCCTTAGGAATTCGCTATTTTTACCCGAAATTAGGTGCGACTAGCATACATTTATACTGCAGTCAACCTATTACACATGAAATACTCTTATAAGTCAGTTTTTCCTAATTCAGTTGCCATCCCCAATTGATAAGCCATAAAAATATGCATTCACTTGGCCTACAAAACTGCCTTCACTAGATAGTGGCAGAAATAACCGCCCAACTATTTTTTTTTTCATGTGCTTGATATGCTTGTCAACTGCCTCATGTGCATTTCATACGTTTGTCTTGCACCCAAATGCTTTAAGTCAAGTCCAGTGGCTAGCCTTGTCAACTTTTCCATGTCAGTTACCTCTACCGAGTCCTATGTACATGCTCATGCACCTGACCCATACACATGACAAGTTCCACACATGACCATGCTGACATGATGTCATTAATCGCTGTAATTTATTTGTCCATATTGTGCCTAGGGACTCACTTAAGCTAGGACAACACTAGGTTGTCATTTCATCATTTCCATAACACTAAGTCACCTTGCCTTATCTCCTAGGACTCTTCTGTTGTTACATTACTTTTCCACCGCACAATGGCCCATGACAAGGAGAAACATGTCAAACTCTTATCATTTCTGTGCCATAGTCTGAGCTATTTGGCTAAGGGGTAAACAAAATACCCCCACCCAAAAAATTCATCGTCCTTGATGAAGCAGGTTCCATATTTTCAGCACCACCATAGGTCCCAAATATACACACTATTATTCTCTACCTTGTTGTTCCTCTTTAATATCATCTTCTTTAAATAGAGCAGTAATGCGTTGAAGCTTCGAGCATTTCTTTAACTAATAAGGTCTTTTGTAAAGAAAGCAAGCATCAAATTTGTCACTTTGTTCTTTGAAGTTCTTGCACTTTGCTTTTCCTTCTTGTTGCCAGTGTCCCCAACAACATCACCCTTGCCATTTCCCCTTTCTTCCTTTATGTTGCCTTGTCCTTGTTCTTATGTTTGAACTTAGACATAAAAATAAAAGTTAGAATCTTCTTGTCCCATCAAAAATAACCTAACGCATCCACAACTATAATAGTACTAGAAAAGTCTTTTACGTTTTGTCTTCGAAATTTTATGTGCGCCCACAAATGCACCCATACAAGAATTTTTGTAACTTGTCTTCCTCAAACATATTTCTTTTGTATAGCATCAAAAAATTGAAATCATGACATATTTACCTAGCCGTTCTTGTTTGCCTCAACTTTTTCAAACAGTCTCTAGCAACGCAGTCAGCATTGCTAGAAAAGAACTGATCCTTCAATTTTTTATTCAGCCCTTTCCAAAGGTCAATTTTAGGCTGGCCAGCACTCATGTCATCTGGCGTGCACATATGCCACCATAGTTTAGAGTCGTCTACCAAGTACATTGTTGTAATAGTGACTTTGTCCTCATCCCATGTACTGCTCCATATCCCATGTGAAGTATTCAAGTTTCTTGGCACTCATTACACTATTGAACTCGTTTGGCTCTGATATTTTGACCTTGGGATGATCTGCACTACGCTATGTGTTAAAGGGTCATTTTCTTTTTTATTTTGACACTATACGACAGTCACATATAATTACTCAACCCTCTTCCCTTTTCACTCTCTATTTGGTTTTGATACTTAGAATATCTAAGACATACAGAAATCAAACAAGGCACACAGTTACAAGAATCACCTTTCAACTTTGTATTATAACTCATGCTACAAAGTACACATGAAATCAGCCTTACAAAAGTTTGCCAAATAATAGCCACACTATGCCTTTGGCAAGTCTTCCATGCCTATACATATATAGGCACACATTTTGCACATGTATGGAAGATACTTCCTTATCCTAAACTAGCAGTTGACATCCCCAATCGTAAAAGATTCAAATACTTGAACTTTACAAGACAACTAGCCCAAACCCACATTGCCCACTTTTGCTGCGCGACACATGGGCATAGCCTTCGGATTTTGGCGCCAACAAGCGAACTTGTGGCATACTTTCCCAGTGTGCAACATGCCTTGCGCGCATGTCTGCCAATGCTGCATGTCCCACTCACCTATGACACCGCCTTGCTATGTTGCATCTTGCTAAACATTTGCTGCCCGTTGCCTTCCCCTTGCCATGTCCATGCCAATTTCATGGTCATGTAATGTCTTGGAACCTAAGCAGCATGCAGATGTGCCGCAGTCCATGCCCATCACAATACCTACCTATTTCGGACCGTCTTGTCAACATGATTCAACAACCATTATAGTGTCGTGCCGAAGTCCATCATGTAAATCCCTCATCATGCCTATGCCATGTTTGATCAGTCAATCAAAAAGACTAACAAACTTCCCCCGCCAGATGAGCTCATGACGAGGCAAAATCCAGGTACACCGTGATTTGATCTTGAAATTGCCATAGAGATAACCTTTTTCTCCCAAGTTGCATCACACTCTTGTTTCCCTGTCCATTGAGATAGGAACTCTATCTGTCTATTTTTTTTTGCTTTGATCTAGCGTCTGGTGATCCAAAATCATCTCAATAGTCTCCTCATATTGCTTGCACTAGCTCTACTGGAGAAGCACATTTTGACACCGCCCTTTTTGGATCATCAGCATATTCATGAAACGTTTTCAGAAAACGCACATGAAAAGTTAGGTGTAGTTTGAGACATTCGAGTAGATTCTGTCGATATGCTACTTCACCCACCTTCTTTATAACTTTGAAAGAGTTGTAATACTTTGTAATCATCCCACGATGATGCGTTTTGCTACTGATTTTCTTCGAAATCTATGGAGTAAGCTTCAAAAACACGTTGTCACCAATATTGAATTCCAATGTTTGCCTGTTTCTGTTGGTAAACTTTTTTGTCTTCTTAGGTGCTCTTCTCAAGTTGTCTGGTGCTTATGCTCGCAATTCATGCTTGTTTCGAGCATATCTATAAACAATAGGACACTTGCCCCATGATTTCAATTGAGCGAGTTCCAGCGGTGTGTCGGGTTGTCTTCCCAACACTATCACATGGGAGTCATTTAAGTTACCGAATACCCGTGCAGGTTATAACAAAATTTTGCACAATCTAGTAATTCAACCCAGTTCTCTGATTAGCAATCACATAATGCCTCAAGTAATCTTCAAGCATATGAGTGATACGTTTGATCCTCCCATCGATTTGTAGGTGACTTGCAGTTGAGAATTTCAAATTGGTCCCTATGAATTTGAATAAATCATTCCAAAATCAGCCTGTAAATCTCGGATCTCGACCACTCACAATATCCCTTATACCCCAAAGTATTTTACAACATGTTTGTAGAACAACTCATCAGCTACTTCAGAAGAACAAATGGTTGGAGCAACAATAAAAATCTCATACTTTGAAAATCTGCCTACCAGTACCATAATTTATACTTTGCCATCAACCTTTGGAAGTTCGCTGGTGAAGTCCATAGAAACAAAAGCCCACATACACTCTGGAACTGGTAGAGGTTGTAACAAACCAGCCTCTCTCTATTGATTAGTCTTGTCAAGTTGGCATACCAGGCAAGTTTTCACATAGGCCTTAATACCATCTTCTGTTTTCGGCCAAAAGTAATTTCGAGATAGCAACGTCAACATACACCCGAATGGCCTAAGGAGTATCATGTGTCTCTTTTAGAAGAGAACAATGCAACCCAGTACCATGGAGGACCACAATTCTCCCCCCTTTTAAGTGCGATACAATATTATCTTACTGTCCATCTTTCACTTGATCCATTAATTTCCACATATAATGGATCATTTGTAGAACATAACTTGATTGTATCTAGAAAATTAGATTCAACTCGAAAGTGAATAAGTAGCAGCAAATACCTCTCTACAACTAAGTTCATCGGCAACCTGATTTTGTTTTCTAGGTTTGTGTACCCACACGAAGTCATATACAGCCAAGAACTCTTGCCACCGGGCCTGCTTCAGACTCAATTTCTATTGAGTTTTGAAATGTGTATAAGCCACGTTATCTATCTGCACCATGAACTTGTTTCAAGCACATAAATTCTCCAAACTTGAAGACAATGAATTACTACAACCATCTCTTTCTCATGTGCAGTATAACGTTACTCCGCAACGTTTAACTTTCTGCTTTCAAATGTAACTGGATGATCCTCCTAGACTAGTACACCGCCAACGGCATAATCTAAATCATCAATGTGTACTTCAAATGACAAGTTAAAATCTGCCAGCTTTAATATTAGTTCAGATGTAATGGCCTTCTTCAGTACAATAAAGGCCTTGCCACACGAATTAGCCCAAACCTATTTCACATTCTATTTCATCAAATCAGTCAAAGAAGCAGCCTGCAATAACTTATAATAAATTGTCAAGCCCAAAAATGATTTTAGTTCCTTTATCCCGCTTGGTGCTTGCCAATCAATTGGGTCCATCAGCATTTGGTTTTCACTAACCAAATGATTTAGAAACTTTATTTCACGACTTGCAAATTAATATTTCTCCATATTGACATAAAACTGATATACTCTAAGTCTTTCCACCACCTTTCGTAAGTGAGAGCAATGATCGTAAAGGGTCTGGCTATAGATGACTATGTCATCTAAATAAACAACAACAAAGTCATCGAGGTACTTGTAAAGAACATTTTTCATTAGATTATAAAAAGATATCGAGGCATTGGTTAACCCCAATGGTATTACAAGAAATTAAAAGCTACCATATCTAGTTACACAAGTGGTCTTAGGGGCATCCCCTCGGCTATTCTAACTTTCCAATAACATGATCGTAGGTCTAACTTAGTAAAATAACTAGCCTTCGAGAGCCTGTCTACCAGATCTTGAATCAAAAAGACCGAGTACTTGTTTTTTCGCAGTCCCTTTATTCCACGCCCTACACATCCAAAGTGTATCATCATGTTTTCTAAGGAATAAAATGGAGCCTTCGATGGTTAAATCAACCCAGCATCAAGCAACTCAAACAATTGATTTCTCAACTGAGTCAGTTCCATCGGCGACATGCAGTAAGGAGGCCATTCAGGAGGCAGTGATCTAGGAATTGTTCAATCCTATGATCAATTTCTCTCCTCGATGGTAACTCCCCTGGCAATTCTGGTGGCATCACATCTTTGAATTACTTCAACAAATCTGTAACACAATTTGGGACCTCAATTTGCACATCTGGCTTAACTTCAACGAGTGCAGCGAGGTATATTTCTTCACCCCTCTTCAAGCCTATCTCAAATGCAATGGCAGAAATGAAATCAGCGCAACTATCCCAACATTCTTTCTATTATCTCCGTAAGGTCGAATACCTTTCACAAAGTTGGGGTTTGTATCCCCATGAACATAAGTCCATCCACATAAGGAATTGGAGCGACTTTGTTATCTTTAAGAAAATTAATTCCCAACAGCACATTGAAATCATCTAATGGCACTACTGTCATGTTGAACTTTCCAGACCAAGGCCTAATATTATCGGAACATTCAGCATTATAACCAAGTTGCGGTTTTGAGTTCACAGTCTTTATCATTGTCGGACACTTAGTCACCTACAGCCTATACTCTTGAACAAACTCGGAGGCAACAAATGTGTGCGTGGCTCCTGTATCAACCATGGTCACGACATTTTCATTTCCAATTTTCAGATCCACATACATTAACTTAGGAATAAGCATTAGACAGATCATTCCTCCGTAGCGTTCACGTATACAATTTTCTCCTTGGCAATATCTTATTCAGCATCTACCATGGTTACGCATGCCAATGTGTTCAACAGTTGTAATGGATTCACATAAGCAGCAATTTTCTGCCCCTTTCCCTACTTCTCCTCTTCCGCAAGAAGAGCATTTATCTTTGCTTGATTGGTACAATTTCATGCATGATGTCTATTTTTTGACATGTCCAGCAAAGAGTTACACCACCTGTTGGACTGTTTGTTTTTTACAAAGAAGCATCCATTTTTTCTTTGCCTTTGTGATTTCCATCTTGCTTTTGATTGTCTTTCTTCAAGTCCTTACTCTTTTCCTTTTTTCTTAGGCTTAGAAGAAGAAGTAGGATCAGAAGTTAGACTGGTTGAGTAAATACTCACTAATACATTTGTTGTCGCAATTGCATTAGGCAGATCTTTCACTTTCTTCCTACGAACTTCGTTTTGTGCCTAGGCTTGCATTCCAGAAATAAAATTATGTAAATTTCTCATCGGACATGTTTTGGATGTCCAGCAACAAGGATGAGAAATCCTTCACATAGTCCCAAAAAGAATCGGTCTGCCTCAGCCACTTCAAGTGATCCCTAGCAACCCAAGACGAGTTGATGGGTAAGAACTTGTCCTTCAAAATGTCACGAAGTGTTTCCAAAGTATTAACCTTGGATCTGCCAGGACTTTCATTGTATAAATTTTTCGCGCCATCACAATGCTGCATCTCCCTGAAAATACCACACTGCTATTGTTAGATTGTCCTTCTCGTGAACTTGAGCAATAGAGGAGTAATGCTCCAAGTCCATAAGAAGTATTTCAACTCTTTGGCGTCTCCAACACCATCAAATGTATTTGGCTCAAGAATCTTAATTTTGGTGTGTTTTCACCTCATTGGGGATCATTTGCAATAACCTGTCGAAGGATCTAAATTTCCATCTTAAGTTCCTCATTTTATTTTTTGTAAATTTTCCAACTGATCTTCAGCAGTTTTGTGGAAAGTCTGCAATTCCACCAATTGGGTATCAACACTCTCACGAACGTGTTGAAGTTCCATGTTAATACCACATATCTACGCCAGAATATCCACCAGATACAGGGCGTCATCAATTATTCTGTCCAGCATCTCCAACCTCTAAATTCTTTCACGAAGTTATGCATTTCCAGCCATTACTATTCCAAGATCTTCCCGATGGAACTCTGATACTAGTTGTTACAGGGTAATATTTTTTGTTTTGACACTACACGACAGTCACATACAATGACTTAGGCTTCTTCCTTTTTCGCTCACGATTTGGTTTGACACTTAGAATATAAAAGACATAGAAATCAGATAAGGCACATAATTACAAGACTCACTTTCCAACTTTGTATTATAACTCGTGCTATAAAAAATTCATGAAATCATCATTACAAAAGTTTGCCAAAAGACAGCCACACTCTATCTCTAATAAGTCTGCCATGCCCACATATATATAGGCACACAGTTTGGCACACACTACCTCATCCTAAACTAGCAGTTGACATCCCCAACTATAAAGGATTTAATTATTATAATTTTACAAGACAACTCCCCCTAAATCCATATTCCCACTTTGTTGGAAATCGGGTAATTGCCCAACTATATGCATGTGCTCGGCACATGGCGCGGCCTTCGAATTTTGGCGCCAACTTGTGATATACTTTCCCGCCATGCTAGAGTGAAGTATGCCTTAGGTGGAGGTTTGCCAATGCAGTATGCCCAGCTCGCCTATGATGCTACTTTGCCCGCGCCCATCTGCCTTGCTACGCCTTGCCTTAATTTTTTTGGCCCTTGCTATGATTTTTACTGCACGTTGCCTTGCCATGGCCACGCCTGCCATGGTCTTGTCATTTCTTGGCACCTAAGCCATAAGCCGACGTGCCACTGCCATGGCCATCAACACTTGCCCATGTCGAACAACCTTATAAACATAATGCAACAACTATCATAGGGTTATGTCGAGGTCCATCGTCTAAATCCCTCGTGACGCCCATGCCATATTTGATTGATCAAGCAGAAAGGCTAACACTAAGCATCATTATTGCCAACAACTTGATATAACAACCTATTTTTCGCCTTCAGGTTTGCACTCTTGGCTAAGGCCTCATTTGTTTTTTTTAAGATTAAGACGTCAGAATCTTTATATCATGATGTGTATTAAGATTAAAACATTTGAATCTGAATACACATCTGAATATTAAGATTTGTATTAAGATCTCAATACCAAGTGATAAGACTGTTTGTTTTTTTAACATCTGTATGTATAAAATTTATCTTTTGAAAACTAATAAACATAAAATTAAAATAAAAAATTAATTAATTTAGTATTCTGTCAATAAAATATATACTTTTAAAATATGATGGTTGTAATGATGGCTAATGTGGGTGCTTGTGAATGTCGATTAAAGATATTGGTTGGTAGTGGTTCTGAGTAGTAGCTAGTAGTAATTATTCGCGATGGCGATTATAGTTAAGAATGATCATGATGGTTGATGATGTTAATAATGGCGGGTGGTGGCAGTAGCTGTGGTTGTGATTGAGGAAGGTGATGGTGGGTGGTAGTAGTTTATAATGGTGAGCGATGCCGGCTATGGTTCTTGATAGTGATGAGGATGGTTGGTTGTGATAGTTAAGGTAGGTGAATATGTGGTTGTAGTTGAGGATGATAGTGGTTGGGGTGGCTGGTGGTGGTAGTGGTGGCGGTTATGGTTGAGGATGGTGATGGGGTGGTGGTGGTTGAGTATCACGATAGTGGTAATTTATAATGGTAGGCGTTAGCGGCAGTTAGTAACTAATATGGATGATAGTATCTTAATGAAATTAAAACTTTGTTATACATCTTAATCATACAGGCCTATTCAGACCCATTAAGTAGTTGTGAAGTAAGAAAAACACACTTAGTGATTTAAATCTGAAGGATTAAGATTCAAATATTAAAAATAAAGTCACTTAGTTTCTTACAACTGAACGATTAATATTTAGACCTCCATTTCCTGCAAATAAATTAGGCACAAGTCTTTGTTGTCTCTACCTCAAGATATGCAAGAAAAGTTACAACACACAAGAGTTGCTCACCCTAAAAAAAACAGTTTCCACCAGCGCCTCTAATGCTGCCACTTTTTCTTGCATTTCTGCGTTACCACCAGCCATGTTCCCGGACAACACTGTCTTTGCCATGAAATTCAGCCACTTAATGTCATGATTTTACATACCATTTATCTACAATCTCTCATGCATATTGAGAACCAAAATTGACCATTCGAAACACCATTTTTCATGACTTCTTCGCTGAGACGGGGAAATTGAAAAGAAGTGGTGCATTATTTGTCGTGACTGTAATACCACTATGTTAGAGGAAGAGGAATACTTGAGGAGATAAGAGGATTGTCGGAGAAGAGAAGATCGAAGAGTATAGAAGAAAGAACTTCTTCAACTTTCTTATTGCAAATAGCCATTAGTACTAAGAGGGTTATTTATAGGTGTTAAAAGAGAATTCTAGAACAATTTTTAGATAAATTTTGTCGACTAGAAAATACAAAGGAGTGTCTACAGGTCTTTCTAGATAAAATTATACTAGGGAAATACAAAAGAAGTTCTAGACTAAACTCAAACTCAATAGATAGAAAATTCTTAATTACATTTACAACAAATTATCGATGACATTCAGTTGACGATCGATTATTAGTCTTTCTATATCATAAATAAAATTTGTATAATTAGCACTGTGGAAAAGATCTTACAGTGGACAAAATCAAGAAACCTTCCTACCGATATCTGTAACTGTGATTATTAATATAATTTAGCTTGTCATTTCCGAACTAAGGAGATCCCTCTTGTATGATCGACAAATATGTGCCACAATTGAGTATGATGAAACTAAGAGGTATGATAGAGTGAGATAATTAGCATAAAATCAATCTATAATTTTGCATTTTATGAGATAGTTAAATTTGCACCTATTTTATGACCAAACGATGGGGTAAAATTATAAAGAATATCTCATCGATCATCATAATTATCTTAATGTATAATTCACTTTTTACATATAATTATTGCAACAATACAACTTCTTTCATGTTCTTTTTCATTTTTGTATTTTTTAAGTATGGCTTCATTCATCAGATATTGATTTCATATGCAGCACATGAAGCGTGAGACAGCTAACATGGCAAAGAAGATAGAAATCCTTGAAGTTTCCAAACGGTTATATATTCTCTCCACTTATTCTTCAATCTACTTCTTTCAAACTACTTACTTAAATTAATGTTGAACTTATTAAATGCCTTAATTAGGAAGCTGATGGGCCAAGGTTTAGGGTCATGTTCAATGGATGAACTACAAGAGATTGATAGCAAGCTCGAGAGGAGCCTGGAAAACATTAGGGCCAGAAAGGTACTATCAATTTATAATTAATCTTATTCTGTATGCTGATATGATTTCCATCTCATTCAAATGATTTGCTAGCCAATTTTGTTAACTTGGTTTGGTTTGGTAGCCAACCTTGTTTAATTGGTATGATTTGGTAGCTAATTCTATTGACATGGTTTGGTTTGTTAGCCAACCTTGTAGAAATTGTGAAAAGGGTGTGCAAATTGTTAAAACTTGTAGGCTTTAGAGAGTGAGGTTTTGGCTATAAAAGGAAAGCTTCAACTCTCATTTCTATGCACCAACAAAAAGAAAAGAAAAGACAGAGAACAAGGTATTCCACAGACTATAATAAAATAGTCTATGAAGAAAATAGAATGTGGGAGATATTGTAATGAGGTAAAAAAGAAAAGCAAAAGAGTGTTCCTTTTTTAAGGGTGTAGTGGTCTTAGGAGTATTTGTACTCGTTGCTACATATTGTAAAATTTCTCGTTATAGTGATATCAGTTGCTTTTCTTGGCCGTAGTTTTTTTTCCTTAGTCAGAAGGATTTCCACTTAAAATCTTGGTGTCATTATTGTTGTATTTCTATTCTTGCTGATTTAACCATAATTTATTGTTCGACGTTTATCATTAATACCGTGAATACTACTTTTATGGGATGTATTCTCAACAAGTGGTATCAGAGCCAAGGTTTTATCTGAGTATGCATTGTGGTTGCAGAACATTCTGAACTTCCATATCATAAAAGAATTGCTTTGGTATTCTGATAAATAGTATTAGTATTTGTGATAAACTCTGGAAGCCAACACTAGTAGAATGGTAATTTTGAAGGGCAAAATGGAAGAATTGCTCTTTGTCAAGAATTTTCATCATCGTGCCTTCACCACTATAAAGCCTGATAATAAATCAGACGAGGAATGGAATTTGTTACGCAGGCAGATTTGTGGCTTTATTAGACAGTGGGTTGACGGTAATGTTTTGAACTATATTTCTGGGGAGACACATGCTCGAAGCCTATGGGAGCACATTGAAATTTTGTATGCTTAGAAAACTAGAAACAGCGAGAGCAGATGTTGGGTTTAAAATATCATGATGGTTCCGCGATGACAGATCATCTGAATAATTTTTCTGGGATCATGAACTAGTTATCTACTATGGGCATTTAATTTGATGAAGAAATTCAAGGCTTGTTCCTACTTGGTTCCCTACCAGATTCTTTGGAAGTTCTTAGAACTTCATTATCAAATTCTGCTCCGGATGGTGTGATCTCTATGGATCTTGCCAAGAGAATCCTTTTAAATAAATAGATGAGAAGAAAATCTTAGGTTTCCTCCTCATCAGATATCTTGGTGACTGACTTTAGGGGGAGAAGGAAGAATCGGGGTTTTCAAAATAGAGAACATAATAGAAACAAATCCACAAGCAGACTTAAAGATATTGAGTGCTATCATTGCGGGAAGAAAGGGCACACAAAGAAGTTCTGCCAAATTTTAAAAAAGGAGAATAGAGACAAGTAAGAACAGAAAGAAGATGACAATCGAGTGGCCACCGTCACTATAGAAGATCTTGTTACTGTCCTTGATGTGGATCTGATAAATATTGCATGTGATGGGTAAGCTGAGTTGTGGATAGTAGTGCCGCATCTCATATGACACCGAGGAATGAATTTTTCCTATCCTATACTCAGGGTGACTTTGAAAACTTTGAGTATAAGTAATGTGACTGTATCTAGGGTGGCTAGTATTGGAATGATTTGTTTGGAAACTAGTACTTGAACTAAACTAGTTTAAACAATGTAAAGCATGCACATAATATTCATTTGCACTTGATCTCTGTTGGTGTTTTGGATGATGAGGGATGTGTCAGTACCAATGGTACTGGAAAGTGGAAGCTCACTAAGGGTTCCATGATTGTGGGTAGTGGGGAAAAGTGTCGTGGTCTATACTTTACTACGGCCTCTACCTGTGTTGATATGGTGAATGCCATTGAGAGTAATAACTCTTCAACGTTATGGCATAAGAGGCTTAGGCCTCATTTGTTTTTTTTAAGATTAAGACGTCTGAATCTGAATACATATCTGAATATCAAGATGTGTATTAAGATTAAGTCATCTGAATCTGAATACACATCTGAATATATTAAGATGTGCATTAAGATCTGAATACCAAAAATTAAGACTGTTTGATTTTTAACATCTGAATGCATAAAATTTATCTTTATTTTAAAAAAATCTAATATTCTATCAATAAAATATATAGTTTAAAATATGAAAGTTGTTCGTAGTGATGGTTAATGGGTAAATGCCGACTAAAGGTGGTGGTTGGTGGTAGTTTTGGTTGATAATGGTGGTTCATGCTAGTAGCTAGTAGTGATTGGTAGTGGTGGCAATTATGATTGATGATGGTGGTGGTAGGTAGTGATAGTTAAGAATGGCGAGTGGTGGTTTGTGATTGAGGAATATGGTGGTAGGTTATAAAGATATGTTGTGCTGACTGCGGTTGTTAATGGTGATGAGGTGGTTGGTTGTGGTAGTTAAGGTGGATAAATGTTGAATGCGAGTGACAATGATGGTGGTCGGAGTGGTGGGATGGTGGATGGTGATGGTCTGGAAGCTATGATTGAGGATGATGGTGGCGTGGTGGTGGCGGCGGCGGCGGTGGCTGAGTATGGTGGTGGTGGCGGCATAGTGGTAGTTGATAATGGTATGCGGTGGCGGCAATTAATAATGAATATGTGATAGCATCTTAATGAAATTAAGTCTCTGTTACAGATCTTAATCATACAGACCTATTCAGACCCATTAAGTGGTTGTTAAGTAAAAAAACAAACACACTTAATGATTAAGATCTGAATAATTAAGATTCAGACTTTAAAAACAAACACACTTAATGTCAGAGATCTGAATGATTAAGATTCAGACCTCCATTAAGTGCAAACAAATGAGGCCTTAGCCAAATTAGCGAGAGAGGACTAAATGTTATGGCCAAGATTGTTGTAAATTTTGAAAGTGAAAAATTAGAAAAATCTGAGCACTACTTGGCTGGAAAACAAAAAAAGAGTTTCTTTCCAGTCTCATCCTCCTTCAAAAAAGACAGAGTTACTTGAGTTAGTGCATTCAAATTTATGTGGTCCAATGAAGACAATGACTTTGGGTGGTACACTTTATTTTGCTACCTTTATTGATGATTGCTCAAGGAAACTTTGCATCTACATCTTGAAAACTAAAGACCAAGTGTTGAGTGTCTTTAAGAAGTTTCAGGCTTCAGTTGAAAGAGAAACTAGAAAGAAGCTGAAGTGTATTCATACTGATAACGGTGGTGAATATTATGGACCGTTAGATGAATACTGCAAGCAGTAGGATATTAGACACCAGAAGACTCCTCAACTTAATGGTTTAGCAGAAAGGATGAATAGGACCTTAATGGAAAAAGTCAGATTGTTTGCTTTCTAAAGCAATGTTGCCGAATTCCTTTTGGGGGGTGAGACTTTGTTGACCACCGCACATCTTATTAATCTATCCCATGAGATTGCTTTGC
The DNA here is from genome assembly GCA_032618575.1 of Nicotiana noctiflora. Taxonomy (NCBI): domain Eukaryota; kingdom Viridiplantae; phylum Streptophyta; class Magnoliopsida; order Solanales; family Solanaceae; genus Nicotiana; species Nicotiana noctiflora. The sequence continues at coordinate 35,285 of JASVEL010009010.1, read as the reverse complement.
AAAGTGATTTTCTAAACAGAGTTTGGTATGGCAAAGCTTTTGTACATGTGCCTAAAGATGAGAGGTCAAAATTAAATGCTTAGACAAGGCAGTACATGTTCATTGGTTATGGCCATAGTTTGGTTACAAGCTATATGATCCAATTGAGAAGAAGGTCGTAAGAAGTCATGATGTTATCTTCGTAGAGGAACAAACCATTGAAGATATTAACAAAGCGGAGAAGCTAAAATCTCCAAGTTCTGAAGGTTTAGTTAATCTTGATCAAGTTCCTCAAACAAATGCGGATGACATTGGTGGGCTCAATGATGATGGTGATGCCCAGAACCATATTCTAGATCAGCATGTTGATGGTGATAACAATGCTAATGTTGATGAGGCATATGCTCCTACTTACGAAGCTGTGGACAAGTTTGATATTCCACTCAGGAGGTCTTCTAGACCGTGTACTCTTTCCTCCCGTTATTCACCCAATGAGTATATATTACTAACTGATGGGGGAGAATCTTAATGTTATGCGGAGGCCATAGAGGATGAGCACAAGGATCAATAGATTGAAGCCATGCAAGATAAGATGAAATCTCTACATGAGAACCATATTTATGAGTTTGTGAAATTGCCTAAGGGCATGAGAGCTTTAAAAATAAGTTGGCATTCAAAGTTAAAGCTGAAGAACATAGTTTGAAGCCCATATACAAAACTAGATTGGTTGTCAAGGGATTCGGTTAAAAGAAAGGTATTGACTTTGACGAAATATTTTCTCCTGTCGTAAAAATGTCCTCCGTTAAGATAGTTCTTGATATAACTGCTAGTCTTAATTTGGAGATTGAGCAGATAGATGTGAAGACTAATTTTCTTGACGGTGAATTAGAAGAGGAGATCTATATGGAACAACCTGAAGGTTTCGAGGTAAAAAGTAAAGAAAATCTTGTATGCAAACTTAAGAAGAGTCTATATAGATTGAAGCAAGCTCCAAGACAGTGGTATATGAATTTTGAATCTGTTATGGGGGAGCAAGGCTACAAGAAGACTTCTTCAGATCACTGTTTGTTTGTACAAAGATTTTATGATGATAACTTTATCATCCTCTTGCTATATGTGGATGATATGTTGATTGTGGGCAGAAAGGCTTCCAAGATTGACGAGTTAAATAAGTTTTTTGCTATGAAAACTTGGGTCATGCTAAGCAGATTTTGGGAATGAGAATTACTCGTTCGAGAAACGAAAGGAAGTTTTACTTGTCACGGGAGAAGTACATAGAACGTGTATTGGAGCGCTTCAATATGAAAAGTGCTAAGTTTGTCCACAGACCTCTTCCTGGTTATCTAAAGTTGAGCAAGAAGACGTTCTACAACAACGGAGGAAAAAGAGAGAATGTCCAAGATTCCTTATTCCTCTACCGTCGGAAGTTTAATGTATTCAATGGTATGCACTAAACTAGATATTGCTCATGCAGTTGGTGTTGTTAACAGATTTCTCGAAAATCCAGGAAAAGAGCATTGGGAAGCTGTAAAGTGGATACTCAGGTATATAAGAGGAAGCTCACATGAATGCTTATGTTTTAGAGGATCATATCCAATTTTGAAGGGCTATATAGATTCTGATATGGCAGGTGACCTTGATAGCAGAAAATCCGCTACAGGATATTTGTTTACTTTTCCAGGGGGAGCTATATCATAGCAGTCTAAGTTGTATAAGTTTGTCGCACTGTCTACAACTGAAGTGGAGTATATTGCAACTACTGAAGTTGGCAAAGAGATGGTATGGTTCGAACGACATCTTCAAGAGCTGGAATTGCATTAAAAAGAGTATGTCGCCTATTGTGATAGTCAAAGTGCAATAGACTTGAGCAAGAAATCCATATACCATGCAAAAACAAAGCGTATAGATGTGAGATATCATTGGATTCGTGAGCACGTGGAGAGCAAATCTTTACAAGTCAAAAAGATTCACACGAGTAAAAATCTTGAGGATATGCTAACCAAGGTGGTACCAAGAGACAAGTTGGAGCTATGCAAAGAACTTGTCGGCATGCACTCAGACTAGAAGAAAGTGCTACCTCTTCTAGATGAATGAGAATGGAGGGAGAGATTGATATGGTGTCCATCTTATTCAAATCATTTGGTAGCCAATTTTATTGACTTGGTTTGGTTTGGTAGCCAATTTTATTGACTTGGTTTGGTTTGGTAGCCAACCTTGTTGAATTGGTATAATTTGGTAGCCAATTATATTGACTTGATTTGGTTTGGTAGCCAACCTTGTTGAAATTGTGAAAAAGGTGTGCAAATTATCAAATATTATAGGCTTTAGAGAGTGAGAGTTTGGCTATAAAAGGAGAGTTTCAACTCTCATTTCTATACACTAACAAATAGAGAAAAGAGATAGAGAGCAAGGTATTCCATAGACTATAAGAAAATAGTCTGTGAAGAAAACTAGAGTGTGGGAGATATTGTTGTGAGGTGAAAAAAAAAGAAGCAAAGAGTGTTCCTTTTTTGAGGGTGTAGTGGTCTTACGAGTATTTGTACTCGTTACTGCACAATATAAAATTCCTCGCTATAGTGATATTAGTTGATCTTCTTGGCCGCGATTTTTTCATTATTCAGAAGGGTTTCCACGTAAAATCTTGGTGTCATTATTACTGCATATCTATTCTTGCTGATTTAACCATAACTTAGTGTTCCGCGTTTATCACTAATACCGTAAATACTATTTTTACGGTTTATTCCCAACACATGCAATATACACTTTGATTCCCTTTCCTTCCTTATTTCTTGTTTGCAATATCAGACCATTTTATCTAATATTTAGGTGTTTTCGCAATAATCGTCTATTGACCTGTCCCTTGTTTGGTCATTTTCTAGGCTCAATTATTCAACAACGAAATAGAAAGCCTAAAAGCCAGGGTATGATGAACAGTTCATGCATTTTAGGGTTTAATTACTTGTTTGGTAAATTAATTATTTTCTGATATATTTTTTGTCTTGTTCAGGCGAGTCTATTGCTCGAAGAAAATATAAATTTACGTGAAAAGGTGCACTCTCTGATATTCGCTACTCCTACAATTTAATTGATATACCATGTGATATATATATTGGATCCCGTTAATTTTTATTTTAAGTTTAATTAATATAAAGTGATATAGTAATCCCTTGCATATTCCACAATTCGTTTTTCCTCTAGACTATTAGTTAAAGAAATTAAAATGCATAATCATCGGACACAGTGGCGGTGCCACTTATGTCCAAAGGGAGTCGATTCGTCAGCAAAGGCTGTACATAGGTTAACTTCGTATATAACGATATATACCAGATGTTGAGCTTCTTCATGTCTTTATTCTTTATAGTTGAATATTAGCTTTAGTGAAAATCCTCACTTATTGAACATGCAAACTGAATCTATAAGGATTTCTTCTATCCTAATGAGCAAAAAGGGGTAATGGAATTGTCTGAAATTGTGGTTCAATTGCATGCAAAATTTGTTTTGTGTTAGAGGGCATCCTATCTTGATTATTCTTTATTCTGGTAAAACGAAGTTATAGTATCAAATCCCGTTTGACTAAATCATAGGATTTATTGTACATTGCTTTTCTAAAATCAACAATTGTGCAGTTATACAAGTGTATAATCATATACTATATAGGTTAATGTACGTTTGTGCATGCATGTAAAGAGTTGAGTATTATCATGACTGCTTAGTGGTTTATACCCATTTCCATTTCTATACATTTTCTCAATATTTACCAGTGCTTCGGCCTTAGTTTTATTTGTAATTAATATTTCCAACTACACGCGAAAGTTATGAAATGTAGCCAGTTTATATATATATATATATATATATATATATATATATATATATATATATATATATATATATATATATATATATATATATGGGGCGAAGCTACGTGGTAACAAGGGTGGTCAACTGACCATCCTTTGTCAAAAAATAATACCGTGTATATAGGTAAAATTTTGAGATTTATATATATTAATACATATTGAACACCCTTGTAATAATGAAGAGCCATAGCCCAGTGGTAAAGGGTGGTCAAAACTACTACAGGGAATGTAGGATCAAACCCGCAACTCCACATTTATTTTTTCGTGTTCAAGTTGAACACCCTTGAATAATTTTCTGGCTTCGCCACTATATATATATATATATATATATATATATATATATATATATGTCATCATGGCTTCGATGATTATACTAATTAATCATTAGCTTATAGGCTATTTGATCTATATTTTATTGATTTAAACAATTTATTAGACTAATATTTGGTTTATGTTCTCATTTGCACATTTGAAAAATCATGTATCAACCCAGTGCCGCCTAATTATGCCAACACCATCAGCACCAGCAGCACCAACTCAGCTGAAAGAAAGGGGAAACTGTAGCAAAAATACCCAGAATTTGGAGGTGGAGACTGAATTGTTTATCGGCCTTCCTGCAATGCGCTGCTCATAGCTGCTGGGACAATTAACGTACGGGATATATTTCGATTTGCATAATTGCATACATATATAGGGCTCTCCTTAGTAACGTAACATATATAGAATACATAAGGGCTTGTTTACACACATAAGGGCTTGCAAATTCAACAAATAAAACCTTCCAATAGAGGCAATCTCCCCCCACCCCCCACCCCCTTTTTTTTTAGTTACCCTTTTGTTGTTTAGCAAGTGCAACTACATTTTCCCGAACAACAGTCATATAGAGAAGTCTGATTTGAGTTGCATATTTACAATATCTTTTCTTTCTTTCGTTTACGTTTTAAACTCAATTTTCTGATGAAACTGTTTTATGGTCATATTCGACAACTGAGAAAAAAAGATAGTCATGTTTACTTGCATGAATAAAAATTTGGAAACACTTCTAGGATCCATAGGGGGATCCACAATGTAACATGCAGGTATATATATATATATATAGTGGCAGAGCCAGATTTTTTATCAAGGGGCGTCAAAATATAAATAATTAGATAGCTACCGTCTCTGCTAAGTAGGCAGCTACCATTGTTATGTAATATAAAACTTAATCCTAATACAAAATCTACGTTTATATGTAAATTTCTCACCCAGATTTTATCTTCCTTGTAGCTAGGTTTTGTGATGACCCGACCCATCGTCACGAGAGTTACCGCTCTGTTATCCCCTTATTATGTTGTTTCATGTTTCTATATTTGTGTTAGAGTCTATCAAGTGAATTTGGATTGGTTCTCGTTGAAAATAAGGCATATAGCCTTTTTGAGTGAAGCTTGTTTCTGAAAAGTCAACCTGAAGTTGACTATGTGGTTAGAGGGCTCAGAATCAAATTCTGATGATTTGGTTAGCTTCAGGAGGTTATTGTTACTTAGGGAAGCGATCGGAATTAAATTTGGAGGTCCGGTGTAGAAATATGCTTGAATTGGCTAAGTTGAAATTTTGGCAAAATTCGGTCGATAGGTGATATTTAGATATGGGAGTCGGAATGGAATTTCGATAGTTGCAATATCTTCGTTAGGTGATTTTGGATATGTCTGCAAATTTTCAGGTCATTCGGACATCGTTTGGTCGGTTTTTGATAGAATGTAGGTTTCAGAAGTTTTGGTTGAAACTTAGGCTTGAAATCGCCATGATTTGATGATTCATGTGTTTAAGGGTAAGTGTTTATGATTGGAACAAGTTCGTGTGATGATTTAGAGTGGATTTGTATTTTTGGTTGAGGTCCCGGGAGCCTCGGGATGTTTTCGAAGGGTGAAACGGGAGAATTTTTAAGTTTGTAGCTGCTGGTGTTTTTATGCAGCAGTGATTTCCGCTTCTGCGGAAGGAGGACCGCAGAAGCGGCTCCACAGAAGCAGGTATTTTATTGCAGAGGCAGGCCCGCAGAAGCGGGCCATGGTGCACAGAAGCGGAAATGGGCGGATTAGGGGATCTCACAGAAGCGCAGAAGCTTCTGCTAAAGCGACCTCGCAGGTGCGAGTTTCAAACTGCAGAAGGGCTCTGGTGATTTAATGAATTGTTGCAGAAGCGACCAAATATCTCGCAGAAGAGATATTCATTCGTGAGATTGTGAGATTGTATGGAGTTCCAATTTCTATCATTTCAGTCAGAGGTATTCAGTTTACTTCGCAGTTCTGGAGGACATTTCAGCGTGATTGGGCTCACAAGTTGAGTTGAGTACTGCATTTCATTCTTAGATGGACGGACAGTCCGAGCGTAGTACTCAGATCTTGGAGGATATGTTGCGCGCTTGTGTTATTGACTTTGGTGGTTCATGGGCTGATTATTTGCCTTTCGTAGAGTTTGCTTATAACAACAACGACCAATCTAGTATTCAGATGGCGTCATATGAGGCTTTATATGGGAGACGGTGCAGATCTCCAGTTGGTTGGTTCGAGCCCAGTGAGGCCAGGTTGTTGGGGACAGAGTTGGTCCAAGATGCTCTGGACAAGGTGAAGGTGATTCAGGAGAGACTTATTTAGATCTTGGAGGTTATGTTGCATGCTTGTATGATCGATTTTGGAGGTTCATGGGATGAGTTTTTGCCACTTACGAAGTTTTCCTACAACAACAGTTATCAGTCGAATATTCAGATGGCCCCGTATAAGGCATTGTATGGTACACGGTGTAGATCTCCTGTGGGATGGTTTGAGCTTGGCGAGGCTAGATTGATAGGGACTGAGTTAGTTCAGGATGCTTTGGAGTTGATCCAGGAGAGGCTTCGTACAGTACAGTCGCGCCAGAAGAGTTATGCGGACCGTAAGGTTCGAGATGTTTCTTTCATGGTTGGCGAGAGAGTCTTGTTGAAGGTTTCACCCATGAAAGGTTTTATGCGGTTTGGGAAGAAAGGGAAGCTGAGTCCCAGGTTTATTGGTCATTTTGAGATACTTAGGAGGATTGAGGAGGTGGCATATGAGCTAGCTTTCCCACCTAGCTTGTCCAGTTTGCATCATATATTCCATGTGTCTATGCTCCAGAAGTATGTCGGGGATCCGTCTCATGTGTTGGACTTCCGATTCAGCTTTATAGTGATCTATCTTATGATGTGGAGCCGGTGGCTATTCTGGGTTGACAGGTTCGAAAGTTGAGGTCCAAGGATATTGCTTCGGTAAAGGTGCAGTGGAGAGGCCGGCCCGTGCAGGAGGCTACTTGGGAGACCGAGCATGAGATGCGGAGTAGATATCCCCACTTATTTGAGACTCCATGTATGTTTCTTGACCTGCTCGAGGACGAGCGTTTGTTTAAGTTAGGGAGAATGTGACGATCCGGTTCGTCGTCACGTGAGTTACCATCCCGTTTTCCCTGTTATATGCTTGTTCATATTTCAATATATGTGTTTAGTGAATTTGAGTCAATTCGGAGCTAGTTTGGTAGGAAATGGGACAAATAGTCTCTTTGATGAAGCAATAGTTTGGAAAAGTCAACCGGATGTTGACTTGTGAGTTAGAGGGCTCGGAATCAAATTCTAATGGTTAGGTTAGCTTTGGGGGATCATTTGTGGCTTAGGAGAGCGATCGGAATTAAATTTTAGGTCCGGTGTAGAAATAGGCTTGAATTGGTGAAGTTAGAATTTTGGCGAAATCTGGTCGATAGGTGAGATTTTGATCCGGGAGTCGGAATGGAATTCCTACAGTTGCAGTAGCTTCGTTAGGTGATTTTTGATATGTCTGCAAATCTTCAGGTCATTCGGACATCATTTGGTTGGGTTTTTTATTGGATGTTGGTTTCAGAAGTCTTAGTTGAAACTTAGGCTTGAATCCGCCGTAATTTAATGATTTTTGTGTTTAAGGATATATTTTTATTATTGAAACAATTTCGTATCGTGTTTTGGAGTAGGTTGGTGGTGTTCGTTGAGGTCCCGAGGGCCTCGGGGTGAATCCGGTGGTTCAAATGGATCAATTCTAGCATTTTAGAAGGTCTGATGGTTGCTGGTTTTTATTGCGATCGCATTGAAGGATGAAAGTGGGCTTCTGAGTTGTTCTATGCGATCGCGTAGCAGGGGTTGCGATCGCATAGCTTTGTGACCTTGTTCTTTGCAATCGCATGGAATGTGTGCGATCGCATAGTGTATTTTGGCCTAGGGTCCTTGGCATGGAATTTGTTCTATGCGATCGCAAGGTCAGGAGTGCGATCGCAAAAGAGAAATTTTTGAAGTGAGAAATCTGTTCTATGCGATTGCAATAGACGGTATGCGATCGCATAGTGTAAGACCTGGGCGGCAGAAGGGTATTAAAAAAAGAAATCAGTCGCTAACCTTGGCTATTTTCCTCTATTTATGAACACCTTGAGGGCTAAGTGATAGAATTTGAAGGGTATTTCATCGGGAAGTGATTGGAGGTAAGTCTAGTGGTCTTAATACATCAATTTATCGAATAAACTTCCATTAATTCTCTGAAATTGGGTATAAATTGAGGGAGTTAGGGCTTGGATTTTTGCTATGAAAAATCATGATTTGCTGGCTCATTTGAAGTCCGATTTTGATAAATTTTATGTGCACGGACTCATGGCGAGATAAGGATTCTGAAAATGTGACTTTCATAATTTTTCGAGGGAGCGCGTCCGAGGCTCGGGTTTTGGCAACTTCGTGTTTTTGGGTGTTTTTCGAGTCCTTTCGATTGGGTTATGATTCATTAGCCTATTTTGATGTATTCTTATTGGTTTTGATCAGATTTGGCACCCGAGAAGGTCGATCTGCGAGGAAAGCGCAAGGTGACCTAGGACTTTGGTAGGTTCGAGGTGAATGGTAACAATAAATGATATAGTGAGGGTTTGAAATCCTGTATTTGCACTATACAGTGCTATGTTGAGATGAAACACGCGTCATGTGACGAGCGTGGTGATATTGTGACTGGGGATTTGGACTTAGTCCATCCCGAATGTTGGTTTACTGTGCATATTGACTGAGACTGAGCTTATATCTGTATATTTGGGCTAGTGGCCATGTTTGGGGCCTCGTGCCGATCTGTAGAACATTAGGGAAGCATATGGAGCTAAATAACCCTAATATCTGTTGAACATATACTCTCAGTCGTACTCTTAGCTGTATAACATGACATGAACCAGTACTAGAAATGTACCTTGAGTGAGAATACCTAGGGTTGAATAACCTAATCTAGCTGAGTGGGCCCGAGAGGCCAAGTCTATCTTGACTGAGAGGGGGTCGAGGACCCATAGTGAGGTATTGATATATATACCGGATCGGGCTGCACACCGCAGCAGTATATACATATATATAAATTGGATCGGACTGCACGCCTCAGTATTATATATATGATATATATATATGGATCGGACTACACGCCGCAGTAATATATATATATATATATATATGGATCGGAGTGCACGCCGCAGTGATATATATGTGAATCGGAATGCACGCCGCAGTATTATAGCGCTTGGCTGAAGGAGCCCCTCCGGAGTTTGCACGTACCCCTAGTGAGTGCAGTTATATATTAGTGGATCGGGTTGCATGCCGCAACATTATATCTATTATATTGGATCGGGCTGCAGGCCGCATCACTATATCTATTGGATCGGGCTGCACGCCGCAGCGTTATATATGTATATATATTGGATCGGGCTGCACACCGCAGCAGTATAAGTAAGGATCGGCTGCGCGCCGCATTAGTGTTGGATCAGTGTCGGATTAGTGTTGGATAAGTGTGAGATAGTAATAGACTAAAACCGGACTTTCACTTTATAGATGACTTACATGTACGGTTGTCTTTAGAACTGTTTAGTGTTCTTGCAAGTGTTCTTACTTTCAGTTGTTATTGATTGATTACTACTCACTGAGTAAGAAGTACTCACTCTACTCCCCGCACCTTGTGTGCAGATACATGGATCCAGGATGGCAGTTGAGCTATTCGTTGCTATCTTTCTAGTGCTGAGGAGACATCGAGGTAGTTGTCGACGTCCGCAGGACCCGATCTCTCCCTTCCTCTATTTATTTCTTGGTTTTCCTGCTTAGACATCAGTTGTATAGGATTTACTCTCTTGCTAGAGGCTCAGACGTATGACATCGGATCCATTGGGTTGTATTTCAGTTGCTCTGAATTCCACACTTGTTGTTATTTGCTATGGAAACAGGCTCTTTGACATTTAATAGAATATTTTTAATTAATAATTGAACTGGTTATCGGGAAAAGGTCAGGCTTACCTAGCAATGTGTTGGGCGCCATCACGACCGGGGTTTGGATCGTGATATTGGTCCTTTTCCGTTTTCTATTAATGTTAAAACAAGAAATATGCTATTAATAAAATTGAGCTAGCCTTCATCCGTACATTAAACTAGTGTTATTTTGTAATTTATACGTTTTTGAAGTTCACTCAAACATTTTCAAGCGCCAGCTTAATGAATGAGGGTGCTTAAAAGGGTAAAACATTATTTGTACCGGCTATTTATATCAAATCGTACAAAGTTATGATTCAGTGATATATTAATGTGAGAATATGTATCTACTAATTAACCATGATCTTTTGTTAACCATGCTTATATGAAGACATGATCTACTAATTAACCATGATCTTTTGGAACTCCTCTCTCTCCTCTCTCTCTCCTTTCAACAGCAACCTCTCCAAGACTCCAACGGTAAGTTCCAAATCCAGCCACCCCCCTCACCTCCCCACTCCGGCGACCCCAGGTAAGGTTTACCCTCCCCCACCACCCCTCCACCCCTCCACTCCGGCGACCCCAAGGTAAGGTTGCCCCCCTCACCTCTTCTCCTCTCTCTACCCCCCCAGCCCTCCGCACAACCTCCTCTCCCCTCTCCGCTGCTGTTCCCCCACCACCCTCCCCCCAATTCCGGCGAGTTCGCCGGCAGCACACTCCTATCCCCCCGTTTTTTTTTTTTTTTTTTTTTTTTTTTTTGCAGGTTCGCAGGTTCTCGGCGGGACGCAACAGAAGTATCCGTCCCGGTAAATTCCAGGACAGGTGACAAGGCGGCTTTGCGGCGTTTGGGAGTGAAGAGCTCAACAACATCAGCCGGGACGTGCAAGTGGAGACACCACTTGGCCTCGGGCATCTACCTTCAGGTTTTTCCACCGGGAGTTGGTACCTCCCGTCCTTCGTTTAACCTGTACACATTTTCCGTGCTTCCGCTAGCATTTCTTGTGAGGTCTACTCTGTTGCTATCTAGTTTGCCCCTTTTCGTATCTCCCTTTTGTGCACGTGTGCGTCATTATTCCACATAGTCGGTCGGAGGGATAGTGGCAGCGGCGGGGGATGTAAGTGCAAGGTCATGTCCTCGAGGGGTGGGGATGGGGGTAAGTAGGGTGGCAGGGAGAGGTTTGGCGGGTAGGGCGGGAGGTAAGGGTGGGAAGAGGGTAGCGGACGCACATAGATTAAGGATCGGGTCGTGGAACATAGGCACTCTGACAGGTAAGTCCATTGAGTTGGCGAAGACTCTTCAGAAGAGGAGGGTCAACATAGCCTGTGTCCGGGAGACTAGGTGGAAAGGGACGAAGGCGTGGGATGCTGACGGGTTTAAGTTGTGGTACTCTGGGGTCGTGAGGGGTAAGAATGGAGTGGGCATCCTGGTGGACAAGGACCTTAGGGAGTCCGTGGTGGAAGTTAGGCGAGTGAACGATAGGTTGATGTCTATTAAGTTGGCTATCCGGGGTAGCGTCCTCAACGTCATCAGCGCCTACGCACCACATGCGGGCTTAGATGAGGACGTCAAGAGGTGTTTTTGGGATGACTTGGATGAGTTGGTGCGTAGTATTCCCCAATCTGAAAAGTTGTTCATTGGAGGGGACTTTAATGGTCATATTGGGGCAGATGCTAGTGGCTATGGTGAAGTGCATGGAGGCTTTGGACTTGGGGCTAGGAACGGAGGAGGCACTGCGCTGTTGGATTTCGCTAGAGCTTCCGAGCTCCTGATAGCTAACTCGACATTTCAGAAGAGGGAGGAACATTTGGTCACCTTCAAAAGTTCGGCGGCGAAAACTCAGATCGATTACCTCCTTCTCAGAAGGAGCGATAGAGGTCTGTGCAGGGACTGCAAGGTTATTCCGGGAGAATCCCTTTGTACCCTTCATAGACTCCTAGTGACGGATGTCGGACTCTGGGTGAAGAAGAAGCAGAGGGGTGCTCGGGGCCGACCGCGAATTAGATGGGGTGCTCTGACTAAAGAGAAAGCCCAGGAGCTGGAGAGGAGGTTAGTTGATGGTGGAGCTTGGAGGAGTTCTGGGGTACCAGACGCAATGTGGTCAGAGACGGCGAATCTGGTTAGGGAGGCAGCGCGGGATGTGCTTGGGGTAGCCAAAGGCTATCTAGGCAGACATCAAGGCGACTGGTGGTGGAACGATGTAGTGCGAGGAAAAGTAGAGGTGAAGAAAGCAGCCTTTACGAAGTTGGCAGGGAGCACAAGCGAGGAAGAAAGGCGGGTGAACAGAGAGAGCTATAAGATGGCAAGGAAGGAAGCGAAACCGGCAGTCACAAAAGCTAAAAACACGGCTTTTGGTCGCATGTACGAGGAATTAGGGGAGAAAGGCGGGGACAAGAAGCTATTCCGGTTAGCCAAAGTAAGAGAAAAGAAGGCGCGAGACCTAGAACAAGTTAGGTGCATCAAGGATGAGGATGGTAGAGTCTTGATGGGGGAGTCTCAAGTCAAACAGAGATGGCATGCGTACTTCCGAGACCTTCTCAACGAGGAGGGGGACCAAAGCATAGAACAAGGGGAGTTGGGGCATTCAGAGCGCCATAGAGACCTAGGGTACCGCAGGCGCATTAGGGTGGAAGAGGTCGTGGTGGCTTTGCGCAGGATGAGTAGAGGTCGAGCGACCGGGCCAGACGAAATCCCGGTGGAGTTTTGGAAATGCATGGGTAAGCCAGGAGTGGAGTGGCTCACCAGGTTGTTCAATGCGATCTTCAGGACCAAAAGGATGCCGGAGGAGTGGAGGTGGAGTACAGTGGTGCCCTTGTATAAGAACAAAGGGGATATCCAGTGTTGCAACAACTATAGGGGCATCAAATTAATAAGCCACACCATGAAGGTTTGGGAGCGGATGATCGAGGCCAGAGTAAGGGAGTCGACATCTATTTCCGTGAACCGGTTCGGTTTTATGCCGGGCCGGTCCACTACAGAAGCTATCCACCTTGTCAGGAGATTGGTGGAACAGTTCAGGGATATGAAGAAGGACCTGCACATGGTGTTTATCGACTTGGAGAAGGCGTATGACAAGGTCCCTAGGGAGGTACTATGGAGGTGCCTGGAGGCTAAGAGCGTGCCGGAAGCCTACATCAGAGTAATCAAGGACATGTACGATGGAGCTAAGTCCAGGGTCAGGACAGTGGGTGGCGACTCAGACCATTTTCCGGTGGTTATGGGGCTCCATCAAGGATCTGCGCTTAGCCCCCTCTTGTTCGCCTTGGTGATGGATGCTTTGACGCGGCATATTCAAGGGGATGTGCCTTGGTGTATGCTATTTGCTGACGACATAGTGTTGGTAGACGAGACGAGGGTCGGTGTTAACGAGAGGCTAGAGGAATGGAGACAGACTCTCGAGTCTAAGGGCTTCAAACTAAGCAGGTCTAAGACAGAATATCTGGAGTGCAAGTTTAGCGCTGAGCCGAGCGAAGTGGGAGGGAGCGTGATGATTGGATCTCAGGCCATAGCCAAGAGGGATAGTTTCAGATACCTTGGATCGGTGATCCAGGGGGACGGGGAGATAGACGGGGATGTCACTCACCGTATAGCAGCGGGGTGGTCGAAGTGGAGGCTTGCATCAGGAGTCTTGTGTGATAAGAAAGTGCCACAGAAACTTAAGGGGAAGTTTTATAGAGCTGTGGTTAGACCTGCCATGTTGTATGGGACGGAGTGTTGGCCGGTGAAGAAATCGCATGTTCAGAGGATGAAGGTTGCTGAGATGAGAATGCTTAGGTGGATGTGCGGGCTCACCGGGTTAGATAAGATTAGGAACGAAGTTATTCGGGAGAAGGTGGGGGTGGCCCCAGTGGATGAGAAGATGCGAGAGGCAAGGCTTCGGTGGTTCGGGCATGTGCGGAGGAGAAGCCCCGATGCCCCGGTGAGAAGTTGTGAGCGACTGGCGGTGGTCGGCATGGGGAGAGGCAGAGGGAGGAGGCCTAAGAGATACTGGGGAGAGGTAATTAGGCAGGACTTGGCCAGTATGCGAATTTCCGAGGACATGGCCCTTGATAGGAAAGTTTGGAGGTCTAGTATCGGGGTTGTAGGATAGGGGCTTTTAGAGTTTTCGTACTCCTTTCCGGGGTGGGTGAGGCGCGGTAGGGCCACCCATAGAGGATTAGTTTTCTTTCTCTTGTGGTAGTCATTTCTGTTTGCTACTGTTTTAATATTATTGCATGTCGATTTATTTATGGTACATATGGCTCTTATGTTTAGTTAACTATTTATGTGATGTATGCTGGTGTAACTAACGCTGCTTTTGTTTTTGTTTTTTGTTTGCCTTTCTTTTCCTGCGCCGAGGGTCGATTGGAAACAGCCTCTCTGCCCTTTTGGGTAGAGGTAAGGCCTGTCTACATATTACCCTCCCCAGACCCCACTTTCTGGGAATTTACTGGGTTGTTGTTGTTGTTGTTGTTGCTTATATGAAGACATGGGTTATGTACTTCCTCTATCTCAAATTATTTGTAGTATTTCTCTTTTATGCGTCCCTTATGAAAATATTAATTAGAAGGGGATTTGGACTATTTTATTTTTATTTATGTCTTAAAATATAATTTATGTTCATTGAATATTTACTCTATTTATGTGTTATCTTCATCTTCAAGAATAATTACTATTAAAGGTAAAATAAAAATTAATTTTGACAAATAATTTAGGACTATTATTTTTAAAAATCACGATAGATAACTGGAAACAGATAAAGTATTTACTAAAATGATATAAATAATCGATACAAATTCTTTTTTGTCATACTTAGAGTCTATGGTTCATAATTTATTGATGAAATAAAAAAGGGCCTACCTATTATAGTATGGTGACATTAAGAAAGCAATGATTCAACTAACGACAATGTTGTTTGCCCCTCCCCCTATGTTATTTGTAATGTAATGCCCAGAGTCCAGACACCCCTTTGTTGCGGACGCTCCTCCTACCCTTTCCTTTCTCATTTCATATATATATATATATATATATATATATATATATATATATATATATATATATATATATATATATATATATATATATATATATATTGTTAGAGTATTTTATGTTTGTTTATGTTATTATTTCCTTCTCTTAGTTTCTCTCCATTATGCTTCAAATTATTTTGAGTTTTCTGCGCAACAGATCTAAATTTCAAATACAACTAATATAAAAATCTTTTCATTTTCTTTTTAATTTTGCTATGTTTTTTTGGGGATAAATAGGAGAAGAAAATAACACATTTTTTAATCCGTGTTAGCAAAACATTTTTTTAAAAAAGGTAGACCTCTGAATATTGTTAATCTAAAATATAGCAATACAGATAGTGTAAAACTTTAAAAATTATTTGTCCATTTCCCACGTGGTGTACCCGCATTGGAGTCCAAAATCACTTAAATCCGTCCAATTATAGTATAGTTAAATATAGATTATTTTGAAATATACACATGTTTTTTAATAAGTGATATACTCCATCCATCTCATATTAATAATCATGGTTACTAAAAATAATTGTCTCAAATTAATTGTCATTTTAGAAGTTTAAGATAAAATTGATTGATCTTTTCCTTTTTTACCCTTAGTAATAATTGTTCTTGAAGATAGAGATCAGTGGTGGGGCCACATGCACCTATTGACACCCCTTCGTCGAAAAATAACACTGTTTAGCTTAATAATTTTTTCAAAAATATGTATATATACTAGTATATAATAATATCATTGACTTCTTGATGAGTTTATTTTTTTTTTATATTTTGACTTTCTTTAATGAAAATCCTGGCTTTGCCACTGATAGAGATAACACATAAATGAAATAAATATTCAATGAAAAAAGATTATATCTTAAAATATAAATAAGAGTAAAATAATCTAACGCTTCCTAATTAATATTTCTTAAGGAACGTGTAAAAGAGAAACACCACATATATATTACGAGACAAAGGGACCAGCGAGTACTATTTAGCTGTACACTTCCACCGAAAATTTCATATTGAATTGTGATTTCACGTTTTCCATTAAAACAAACATCCCACAGTATAAATTTGACGCATAAAACGTCTGATTTGAATTTCTTTGATATTTTAATTAATAATTTCATGATATGGAAACGTGAATGTAACGTAAAAAGTTTAAACATGGCCGATGAATCCATTTGTTTATTAAAAGAGTTGTACAAGTAGTAATTTTGCGATTTAAAGAGGGTCGAATAGAGACAAAGAGTGTGACCTAATTAATTAAAGCTCCATCTGATTTTGGAATCATCTCAATATGTACCTATTTTTCATTCATTGTTCTGTTTTGGTGGTTGCTTATATCAGTAACAACCAGCAAAGAAAAGGAAAGGTTATCACTTTTCACATTCAAAATTCTAACAAATCAAAATTTGTTCAACATCTTAAAGTGTACTATTTTGCTACTTTCATATAAGTAAATATCTAAAAAAAAGAAGAATTAAAATTCAAAAGATAAATAATTTAATATGACCCAATTCTGAAAACTAATTAAATTGGCCCTTTTAAGCAAATATAGACAGATGGAGTAGGCCTCAAATTTCTTGATTATATATAGCCTTTCTAGACTGGCCACGTTAAAAAGAGATGCATTTAGTATTGAAAATTATTTCAAGTTGTGTATTCTTCCTAAACCTTTCATAAATGTTACTACTCCGTCGTTCCCTTTTACTTATAGACATTTTGCGCTTTCTTTAAAAAATATATTAATTAAGTACTTATTTTACTATTCTTATTAATGGTATCTGAAAATTTAACTATTACCTAAGAACTTCAATTAGTTTGAAAATGATTACTTAATGTGTTAAGGGTAAAAGTTTAAATATAAATAATTCTTGCTTAAATTGTTGAAGTGGGCTAGTAAAAGAAAAGAGAGGATTATAATGCAAAATACCCTTCTGATTTATAATTGAATTTTGAATTACACACTTTTTCTTTGCGGAAATTCTATTACCCCCAAACTTATTTTAAATGTAATTATTTACATTTAACGCTGACAACCAAACTCTTGGCAAGTGGTAAGCTACACGCGCCCCCATATGTATTTTTAGTACTTTTTTTATCCTTTCTTCTTTTTCTTATTCTTTTTTCTTATTTCTTATTATTCTTTTTTTTTTGGTTATTCATTCTCTTTCATTTTATTTTGGTCACCGGCGGCATAAAATAGTAGTTAGAATTTCCATACATCATTCTTTTCCAGCGTGGGAAGGTTTTCCCATGTGAATTTTTTGCCCCAAATTTGAGTGCATTTTGCTTTGCTTATGAATAGATCTTTTAAGCGTTTAATTTATATGTGAAAAGATAAAATGGTTAGATAAAGTCGTCGGTGAATGAATATCCGCGGGAATTAGAGAAGAAATGAAAAAAAAAGTAAAGAAAAAAGAAAAAGAAGAGGAAAAAAGTAAGAAAAATGGTAAAAAAAAAAAGAATAAAAGATAATCTGAAATCATTTTTTTCATCTTCTCACTCTCCTTTGGGAGAGTGAAATACACATACTCTACCACGTCAGCGTTAAGGATATAAATAATACCATTTAAAATAAATTTAGGGGGTAATAAAATTTCCGTGAAGAAAAATTATATTATTGAGAATCCGGATATAGGTCAGGGGGTTACTTGTACATTTAAGCGAATATAATTTAGGATTGCAGGTAGAGAAAGAAAGGTTCAAACACAAGAATCAATTGGCAAGAAGTCAAACGGCCAACAATCCTCTAGTATAGTAATTGGAATCATATGGCTAAAAATGTAGCCACATTTGTTAGCCCAAAGGAACAAAATATCCAGGTTCGTATCATCCAACTTATACTACTCATATATTTAATGCAGTTATTTAATGCTTTGCCAGAAACAACGGATTACAGTATGAAATTTTTTTGGAGCTTTGCGTTTGTTTCTGTTTGAATTGGGCGTTTGTCCTAGGATTTTTGGTAGCTGTCTGTCACTATAAATCCAAAATTTACAAGGTTAATAAGTTGGCAGATCATATAAGGACTATATTAGGCTTTAATTTTGTTTAAAAGTTTTAGTATGATGTAAGTACAAAAGAAGCGCAAATAATTAGAATATGAATTGCCACTTCCTTCTAAAATATTCACATGAAAAGTTTAAATTCTCTTTAATTCGTTTCATCTCACAAAAAAGAATAGTTTATAAATTATCCTAATCCTAATTTAGCAAAACCTAAGAATTATGCCATTTTTGGCAGCAGATCATTTGATCAAAGCTTTTAATCTTACTTTTAACAAAAGTCGGAATAAATGACCTTAGAATAGAATTCTATTTGGAGTGAATGTCTATCTTGTGGAGAGTTTTACTTTGTGACTAAGTCATATTTCTCCTATAAATAGAGGGATCTTATCCCATTGTAAATCATCCCAAAATTCAATAAGAATTCTCTCTCTTTCTCTGCAATATTGTTATTCTTCTTTTATTATTTTATAACACGTTATCAGCATGAGACCCTAACCAATTGATTGTCAATTGTTTTATGAACTTCCTTCATGATTAAAATTCTGGATTTAAGGTAAGTATTTTACTTTTCTCTTTCAAATTCTTGAAATTCTATAATTTTATTTTATATACAGGCAAAGACAACAAAGTTTGATTATAACTCTAGTGGAGTTTTTAAGAAATTACACCCACAAGAAGTGGTAAAATTTCTATGTCTTGCCATGATCAACGTCATGGATGATCATGCGCACAAGA
Source organism: Nicotiana noctiflora (assembly GCA_032618575.1). Lineage (NCBI taxonomy): Eukaryota > Viridiplantae > Streptophyta > Magnoliopsida > Solanales > Solanaceae > Nicotiana > Nicotiana noctiflora. The sequence goes on along the minus strand of JASVEL010009010.1, from coordinate 16,455 downwards.
AGTGAAAACCCGTCCCATTAAATTTTTTCCATTCTCATTCCCTTAAGAGAATGTGATAGCAATATGTGATAAGTCTGAAAGAAGACAAAATTATTACCGTGAAGGTATCAATGAATGTGGACGTGACAATAGACGAAATTATAATTGTCATCATTTGTGGTAATTAGAACAATAAGGATTCTCAAAATAATCCCACACTTTGTGAAAATATTTGTCATCGATTTGACATGAGATTTTTATAAAGCACATAGAGATGACTATGGTCCATTCATGATGAGAATGAGAAAACATCTCATTTATGAAGATATATTCGTTTTTGGAAGAATATAAATGTGCTAGTGGTAGTGATTACACCACACTCACCTCTAAAAGGAGGTTTGAGATGATATAAGAAAATAATATCATTATTATGGCATGAATGGTCATTGGTCACGCACCTATTGTACGCCAAAATATTTTGGCAATGTAATTATTAAAAGTCAACGATAATGCAAGAAACAGATCTTGCATATTATTTTAACCATTGCCATAATGGTATAACTTTCTCTTTAAAAGAGATATTCACCACATGGATGATGATGAATGTTGTGAGCACGTGATTTTTGCCCTACATGAGAATTACTCCCAAAATTTCAAAATAAAATAGTTTTGTGTTGTGCGTGATTTTTGTGATTTTTTGTGTTATTTTTCCCTTATTATTTGCATTTTTGTGTGTACATGTCTATTTATTTAAATTAAGAAAAATACAAAAATATATTGCGTTTGCATTCGTAGGATTTAATTTACAATTGAAAGTAATCAAGTTTATTTGACAAAAGTAAAAAAAATTACAAGGAATATGTATTTTAGCATTTTTTTTTAGTCTTTAATGTCTAATTGTCTGATTTTTTCTTTTAATTGGATATTTAATTATTTGTGATAAATACTACTTAGATTTAATTAATACTTGTAGGATAAATTGGTCAAGTTTAAATTTAGGTTTGTATTTTTATTTTTTTTAGAAAATAAAATGAAAAGAAAAATAAAATAAAAGAGAAGAAATTTAGAATCGGACCAGGCCATTATTTTTCCCAAGCCCAAACACCAAAAACCAGACCAAATTAATCCAAGGCCCAATAATACCCATTACCCGTCTGACCCATCCCCATTTCATTGACAAATTGATCACAGCCGTTGGATTTTTTAAATCTAACGGCTGAGATTGATTATTTCAATTTTAATGTATCAAACACCCAAACCCCATGTAACGCCCATTTCAGCATCTCTTCTCTAGAGAGCAAGAACCCATCGTCCCCAAAAAAACCTAGCGCCGCCAGACCACCCCCCACGCCCAAAACCCGGCGGCAACAACGCCGCCGGTCACCAAAATAACACCACACGACCACCTTAACCCCCTCTCTTCGAATCCATGCATGGTTTGGTTCGAATCAAGCCCGAGCTCCTCGAATCTTCAATCGAAGATTCGAGTCCAAACCCAACCTACACCAATCGACCCCAAATTGATACCCCATGCCCTTCTAACCTGCCTCATAACTAAACCAAGTTTGGTTTGGGTCGAATCTGACCGGAAGAGGTCAAGCCGCAAATTCCCTCTCAAGAACCCTAAAATTTAAAAGGGTCAAATTAGGCCAAATTGATCGAGATTTTGGGGTCCAATGGACTTTATTCGGGCTGTTCTCGGTTGATAACACTTCGATTAAGGTTTATTTAACCTCAAAATGGGCAAGCCGAGTTCGAACCTGGGTCATTCTGAGGTAATTTTTCCTTTCATTTTTGTTATGTTTGTGTTTATTAATATATGGTTACTTGTATAATTTATCTCATTGGATTTTCTTATTTTTTTTGTCTTTCGAATTCATTCTGCCCGTCTCCAAATGACCTTTTATTTGGTCGATGTTCCTTATTGTTGATTGTATATGTTATAAGACGATTATTTGATTCGATTGAGGTCGTCGAATAATTAGTTTCGTGCTTCCTTTGTTTTGCCCGTCCCTGGGAATCACTGCTATCACAATTGTGATAATGTGTTGTTGTTATGGTCATAGGCAGTAATTAGATATAGCTTTAAAGATTAAAGGCCAATAATTAAGATGCTCAAAATTGCTTGGCACATGGGTGTAGTCTGTAAAGCCTGCGAAACAACATGGATTCCACTTAATTGTGGAACTTTAGAGTTAAAAAAGAAAACAGACCCATGCTTAAACAATTATGATGGGAGAACAGATGGAATATTATGGCTGTGTAGTATTATAATAGTCAAAAGATAAAGAATGCACATGGGGGGAAAGAAGACAGCTTGGGGGAAAAAGCTAAGGGCTGGTTCTGGTTTTGGCCTATAAAAAGGGGGATGGATTGAAGACACAAGAGGATATAGAGAATACATTGAGGGTAGTCCAGGATCGAGTGAGTTTAAGGAAAATCAGAGAGAGTTTTTGAAGAGGAGAAAAAGACTAGAGACTGATAGACACAGAGAGAGTTTAAGGAGAATACAGTTAAAACAATTCTGAAAAACAGTGAGTGGAGGGGAAGCACTGTTACATTGGTCACGAAAGTTAGAGGCTAGTTGACCTTTCTCTGTTTCTGTTCTCGTACGTGAGAGTTCAGTAACTGAAAGTTTTCTGTTGAATCCATTTCATTTTTCCTGGAATCTTTGGTCTTCACAAGTTATCTGTTGGTTCTAGTTATTCTGAGGATTTTAGCTCCGCTACTCGGCTGTGTGTTTATCTCCTGAACTGGTGCTGCTGTTGTGTGTTGTTGTTGTTGTGACATTAAGCTTCCATTGACTCTTTCCTTTTCCTCTACTTGTATCTTGATTTCCAGGTACACATTCCTATCAATGTAAATTCTGTTGAACGGGAAATTGAAGATTGATTCCCTGTTTTAAAGTTTTACTATATTTGGGTTGATTTGTTCAAACTTGACAATTGTATATATAGTTACGTCCGAACATCTAATTGGACTGAGATTTGTAGCTCATAAAGGGATTGTTCCTCCTTAACAGTAGGAAAGACGGTTGGACTGTTGTTACAAGTTCTCCAGTATTGTCACTGTTAATTAGATAGCTTTTAGCTGTTTGTTTTGCTGAATTAGGCTGAGTTCCGATTGAAAAATCTGTGTGCTATTGGAGATGTAGAACAGCTACTGCTGTTTATTTCTACTGTTAATGTCCTAGTAATTCACATATTCTTCTATTAATATTCCAATTATTTGGTCTTCTACTGATGTTCTGCCATTGATAAGTGAGTCTTCCGACTCTCTATTGTCCTCTATTGAGAAATCTGGTGGAATCCAAATATTTTGAATATCAAGTTTATCTCGTTTGTTTCTTTCTGTCGAACATCGAGTAAGACTTATGAATTAAGCCGATATTTTTGTTTGGTTTGTTTTACTAAAACAGGATTTACCCCTAATTAGTTTGGCTTTTGGTTGTTGCTTGTTCTATGTTAATTTTAGTGGTTAAATATCAATGTTTTGGTATAAAAACTTATAGTCCTTAACTCTAAATTCTGGATACTAGAAGCTTAATTGAAATTTGTTATGTTATAATTTTGGCACTATAATCTTAGGAGATCATTTATGGATGGCACAAGTTCAAAAGGCTAGTTACTTATTCATCTTGGCAAACCTTCACTTATTTTAGAACTATGTTAGGAGCAGTGATTATTGTGGTCTAGGAATGCTGTTGTGATTGATGAAATTCTTACTTTGCTTTGTTGATAAATTTTGTCTTTTCTGTTATCTAACTGCTCTCCCTCTACTGTTATTAGCAACCTATAAACTATTATTGTTTTAAGTTCATGACAATATAATTACCCACTAGAGATGAAGAGTTACGATATTGGGTAATAATGGATCAAAAGCTGCCATTATGAGAAGAGATTTGATACAAATGGAATAGTTGTTATCCACAAACTTGAACCTCGGAACTTTAGTATTTCGAAACCTCAGATTTGGCATTTTACTGAAATATCATAGTTAATAGCATACGGCTACTGACTTGCAAATGTCATAAAGCGTAGCGTGCCGTTTAGCTAATTTCATGACCCTCCGCAAAGTAGTAATACATAGTCCGCAAAGTAATAATACTGTCACGACCCCAAATCCGGTCGTGATGGCGCCCAGCGCATTGCTAAGCCAGCCTGACCAATCAATATAAATAACGAAAACAGGGAACCAAGTCCCATAATACCTCAACTCCCATAGACCAAGGGTCAAGAGTCATGAGCCTCTAACTGAACATGAGTGTATAAAGGTTTACAAGATACCAAGTGCGGAAAGAAATGTCAATACAAAATCAAAAGACAGTAGGAAGGAATATCGGGTCCTGCGGACTCTGCAGCTACCTCGAATATCCACAAACGTCGCCTCGCACAGCCACTGGATCACTGCTGAGAGGTACCTGGATCTGCACACAAGGTGCAGGGAGTAAAATGAGTACTGCCAGACTCAGTGGTAATAAACAAGGGTAAGACAGCGCAGATAAGAAATCCGCAATAAAGCACTATGTAAAGCTATAATCAGCTACCCTGTCATAGAATCAATCTTCACTGTACCTGTACCAACAAATACCAATAAATAGCATAACAACTAGCAGATGTAGCTAAATGCAATGCAATGCATGATATGACCGCTACGGCGCGTAGCCCGACTCCAATTTTGGGTACCCGTGCTCACCGTGGGGGTTCAGACTCCGGAGGGGCTCCTACAGCCCAAGCACATCTCATAGAGATATTCCTGCGGCGTGCAGTCCGATCCAACATATATCTCGCTGCGGCGTGCAGCCCGATCCACTACTAGTCAGCTAATATGCAGATACAGCCTCGCGAGGCTCAAAAGTAGTTTTTGAAAACTCTTTTTATCATTTTTCAGTTGGAAAACGGTAATATCAAGTTCCAGAGATTGGAATTAGCATAATAACAAAAATAGCCGCGGACTAGTAGTAAACTAGCATGTCTATGTGATAAGACAATGATAACGATCCTCGCGGGATCCAATAACTGGCTCACGGCCCACATGTATAATCAACCGCCCGAGAAGGGGGTTCCTCGGCTCAAGAGTGGCCATTATCACAATATATATATATATACAACCATCCGAGAAGGAGGTTCGACGGCTCTAGAATAGCCAATAATATAATATCAACAGAGGTTGGACTAATATGTAGTCTCCGGTTCATGATCGACCCCGCACTCTCAAGAGTGTGCGTGTCTCGCCGCTATACAGCGTCACAAAGTGGTATACCGGGGTTTCGAACCCGCTGGTCATCACCCACATCTATTACTCACCTCAATACAGCGCGACGACTATTCCGCAATGCCCTTGCCACGAGAATCAAGCTCCGCACGCGTAGAATCTGATCAAATACAGTAAAAATACAACAATTTAGGCCAATGGGACGACACCCAATCAATACAACTCAATTTACATCAAAATTCCCAAAGTTGTCAAAACCCGAGCCCCGGGCCCACATTTCGAAAATTTACGAAATTCACATTTCTGGAACCCTCGTCTCAATACGAGTCTAAGCATATCAATTTTACCAAAATCGGACTCCATTTGCCCGTTCAAAACCTTGATTTTCTAAAGTCCAAGACTAGGGCTAAATCCTCCATAATTACCCCAAATTCTTCCATTTTCATGATATAATTGCATGATATTATCAATACTAATCATAATACGAGTTCATAGTTAATTACCTGATGATTTCCCTTGATTTCCTCCTCAAAATCGCCCAAAATCGCCCTTAAGCCGAGACCCCCAAATGTTAAAATGTTTCTGAAATTTTTCTAACTTCTGATACACTTACTTACAGCGATTTTCGCTTCTGCGGAACATTTTCCGCTTCTATGCTTCCGTATCCGCGACCAAAGGGTCGCTTCTGCGGTTCCAGGCCTAGCCGGCCACTTCCGCTTCTGCGAACCAAGGGCCGCTTAAGCGGTCCCGCTTCTGCGAAGAAGCTTCCGCTTCTGCGGAAAAATCCGCCTCTGCGCGTCCTTGACCGCTTCTGCGGTATCGCCCAAGCGGAGAAACGTCCGCTTCCGCGGACCATGCCCCAATTGCCCTCGTCCGCTTCTGCGATCATTGGGTCGCACCAGCGACCCCGCCTCAGCGGAAAGGCGTCCGCTTCTGCGAAACACCCGCTCCTGCGCTCCCATATCCGCTTCTGCGGACTCGCTCCTGCGACCAAAATTCCGCAGGAGCGAAAATGACAGAACCAGACTCTTCAACCTGCAATTTCCATGATTTTCTTCCGTTTAACCATCCGAAAACACCCCGAGGCCCCCGGACCTCATCCAAACACACCAACACATCTTAATACCTTATTCGAACTTGCTCCAATCCTCAAAACACGTCTAACAACATCAAAACTCATAATTCGCATCGAATTCAAGCCTAAATTCCTTAAAACATTCCAAATTGCACATTCAATCAAAAACCCGACCAAACGACGTCCGAATGACCTGAAATTTTGCAGGCACATCCAAAATCACCTAACGAAGCTATTGCAACTGTCGGAATTCCATTCCGACTCCCGGATCAAAATCTCACCTACCGTTCGGATTTCGCCAAAATTCAACCTTAGCCAATTCAAGCCTATTTCTACACCGGGCCTCCAAATTCAATTCCGATCGCTCCCCTAAGTCACAAATCACCTCCCGGAACTATCCGAATCATCAAAATCCGATTTCGAGCACTCTAACTCAATAGTCAACTCTTGGTTGACTTTTCATATTCAAGCTTCCTTCAAACATGCTATTTGTTTCATTTTCAATCCAAATCACTCCTAACTCACCCGATATACTCTAATACTGTTTTAAAAGCATAATATATGTAAATGCAAGGTAACGGGGTGGTAATTCCCGTAACGACGGGCCGGGTCGTTACATTCTCCCCAACTTAAACAAACGCTCGTCCGCGAGCGGGTTAAGAAACATACCCGGAGCATCAAATAAGTGTGGATATCTGCTCCGCATTTCCTGCTCGGTCTCCCAAGTTGCTTCCTCCACGAGACGACCTCTCCACTGCACTTTCACTGAAGCTATATCCTTAGATCTCAGCTTACGAACCTGTCGACCCAAAATGGCTATTGGTTCCACATCATAAGTCAAATCCTCATCTAGCTGTATCGTGCCGAAGTCCAACACATGAGACGGGTCTCCGACATACTTCCGGAGCATAGATACATGGAACACCGGGTGAACTCCCGACAAACCTGGGTGGCAAAGCAAGCATATAAGCCACCTCCCCAACTTTCCTAAGCACCTCAAAAGGTCCAATAAACCTCGGGCTCAACTTCCCTTTCTTTCCAAACCTCATAACACCCTTCATAGGCGAAACTTTCAGCAACACCTTCTCACCTACTGAATAAGACACATCTCGGACCTTCCGGTCCGCATAACTCTTCTGACGCGACTGAGCTGTGCGAAGTCTCTCCTGAATCACCTTCACCTTATCTAAAGCATCTTGGACTAACTCTGTCCCTAACAACCTAGCCTCGCCGGGCTCGAACCAACCAACTGGAGACCTACACCGCCTCCCATATAAAGCTTCATACGGCGCCATCTGAATGCTGGACTGATAGCTATTATTATAAGCAAACTCCGCCAAAGGCAAATAATCAGCCCATGAACCACCAAAATCAATGACACAAGCACGCAACATGTCCTCCAATATCTGAATAGTACGCTCGGACTGCCCATCCGTCTGTGGATGAAATGTTGTGCTCAACTCTACCTGTGATCCCAACTCTCGCTGAAATGTCCTCCAGAACTGAGATGTGAACTGGGTACCTCTGTCCGATATAATGGAAATAGGAACTCCATGCAATCTCACTATCTCACGGATGAATATCTCTGCCAACCGCTCTGAGGTATAGGTAGTACACACTGGGATGAAATGAGCTGACTTAGTCAGTCTATCCACAATCACCCAAACTGAATCAAACTTCCTCGCTGTCCGAGGGAGTCCACTAACAAGGTCCATAGTTATTCTTTCCCACTTCCACTCCGGAATATCGATACGCTGGAATACACCACCAGGTCTCTGATGCTCATACTTGACCTGCTGACAGTTTAGACACCGAGCCACATGGCTCACAATATCTTTCTTCATCTTTCTCCACCGGTAATGCTGCTTCAAATCCTGGTACATCTTCGCGGCTCCTGGATGAATAGAATACCGCGAGCTATGGGCTTCCTCCAATATCAATTCACGAAGGCCGTCAACATTGGGCACGCATATCCGGCCTTGCATCCGCAACACACCATCACTATCAATAGTGACATCCCTAGCATCATCATGCTGAACTCTGTCCTTAAGGACAAGCAAGTGTGGATCATCATACTGGCGCTCTCGAATACGATCATATAAAGAAGAACGAGCTACTACATAAGCCATCACCCGACTGGGCTCAGAAATATCCAGCCTTACCATCTGATTAGCTAACGCCTGAACATCAACTGCTAGGGGTCTCTCCCCAACTGGAATATACGCCAAACTGCCCATACTAATAGCCTTCCGGCTCAATGCATCAGCCACTACATTGGCCTTTCCGGGATGATACAAGATAGTAATATCATAGTCTTTAAGCAATTCAAGCCATCTCCGCTGCCTCAAATTTAGATCTTTCTGCTTAAACAAATGCTCAAGGCTGCGGTGGTCTGTATATACATCACAAGATACACCATATAGGTAATGCCTCCAAATCTTCAAGGCATGAACAATAGCAGCTAATTCCAAATCGTGAACAGGGTAGTTTTTCTCGTGGGGCTTCAACTGACGAGAAGCATAAGCAATTACCTTTCCTTCCTGCATCAACACACAACCTATCCCCACTCTCGAGGCATCACAATAAACAGTATATGAACCTAAAGCTGATGGCAATACTAACACTGGAGCTGTGGTCAAAGCTGTCTTGAGCTTCTGAAAGCTCTCCTCGCACTCATCCGACCACACGAATGGTGCACCCTTCCGGGTCAATTTAGTCAATGAAGAAGCAATGGATGAAAATCCCTGAACAAACCGGCGATAATACCCCGCCAAGCCAAGAAAACTCCTGATCTCTGTAGCTGAGGACGGTCTAGGCCAACTCCGCACCGCCTCTATCTTTTTCTGATCAACCTGAATACCATCACGAGACACCACATGTCCCAGAAATGCTACGGACTCGAGCCAAAACTCACATTTGGAGAACTTGGCATACAGCTTCTCCTCTCTCAATCTCTGCAATACAACACTCAAGTGCCGAGCATGCTCCTCCTGGCTACGAGAGTAGACAAGTATGTCATCAATGAATACAATTACAAATGAATCAAGATACGGTCTGAATACACTGTTCATCAGATGCATAAATGCTGCTGGGGCGTTGGTCAGCCCAAACGACATCACAAGGAACTCATAGTGACCATATCTGGTCCGGAATGCAGTCTTCATAATATCGGACTCTCTAATCTTCAGCTGATGGTAGCCTGAACGAAGATCAATCTTCGAGAACACCCTAGCTCCTTGGAGCTGATCAAACAAATCATCAATACGAGGCAGAGGATACTTATTCTTCACTGTTGCTTTGTTTAGCTGCCTATAGTCAATACACATCCTCATAGATCCGTCCTTCTTCTTAACAAACAGGATTGGTGCACCCCACGGCGACACACTCGGCCGAATAAACCCCTTATCTAGGAGTTCCTGGAGCTGCTCCTTCAATTCCTTCAACTCAGCTGGTGCCATCCGATACGGAGGAATAGAAATGGGCTGAGTGCCCGGCACCAAGTCAATGCCAAAATCAATATCCCTGTCCGGCGGCATGCCCGGCAGGTCTGAGGGGAATACATCCGGGAAATCCCTCACAACAGGTACAGAATCAATGCTAGGAGACTGAGCTCCCACATCTCTCACGAAAGCTAAGTACGATAAACACCCTTTTTCAACCATTTTCTGAGCCTTTAAGAACGAAATAACACGGCTAGGGACGAAATCGGTCGAACCCCGCCACTCAATCCGAGAAATACCAGGAATGGCCAACGTAACTGTCTTAGCATGACAGTTCAATATAGCATGATACGGAGACAACCAGTCCATACCCAATATAACATCAAAGTCCACCATCCCCAACAATAACAAATCTGCCTGGGTCTCCAGACCCCCGATAGATATAACACAGGATCTATAGACATGATCCACAACAATCGTATCACCCACGGGGTGGATACATGAACAGAGGTAAATCAAGAATACCACGAGTCGCACCCAAATGATGTGCAAAATAAGAGGACACGTAAGAATATGTGGACCCCGGATCAAATAGAACAGAGGCATCTCCGCGACAGACAGAAATAATACCCGTAATCACAGCAATCGGAGGCAACCGCATCACGCCCGTCGGGAAGTGCATAGAACCGTGCCTCGGCCTCCACCGGATCTCTCCTCGCCCCGGGGCGACCACGGAAGACCGACCTCCACCTCTACTAGACCGAGATGGTCCTCTGAAGAGGAGGGTCGATCCCTCTGCTGAGTCCTGGCCCTACGTAGACGAGGGCAATGTCTCCTCATATGGCCAAACTCACCACACTCATAACATGCACCTGGTCCCCTGGAGAAGTAGGTGCCGCACTCTGGCTGGGAGGGCACCGAGCGATGACTGACCCTCGCCGAAATCCTCGTCGACCACGACCATGAGAACCTCCGCTCCGCTCCGGGCGGCTCGAATGAGAAGGTCTAGATGAGCGACCTCTCGCTCTGCCGGGAATGCCCTCAGATGGAGCACCACTAAAACCGCCGAACCACGAGGCCTCTTGGCCTCCCGCTCCTCTCTCTCTCGGCGACGATCCGCCTCAATGGAGCGTGCCATATCGGCTACCTGCTCAAACGATGATGACAGAACTCGCTCGCCGGTCATAAGAATACGGATAGAGTAGTTGAGGCCATCAATGAACCTCCTGATCCTCTCCCTATCAGTGGGGATCATCCATGTGGCATGCCTAGCCAACCGAGTGAATCTAAGCTCATACTGAGTCACAGACATGTCGCCCTGAATCAACCACTCGAACTGGCGACGTAGCTCCTCACGACGAGACTGAGGTACATATTTCTCTAGAAAGAGAGTAGAGAACTGCTGCCATGTGAGAGGTGTTGCTCTTGCAAGCCTACGCCTCTCAAACTCCTCCCACCAATCAAATGCGGGACCGGTGAACTGAAATGTAGTAAATGAAACTCCGCTGGACTCAAGAATACCAGCCGTACGCAGCATCTTCCGACATTTATCCAAGAAACCCCGGGCATCCTCGCCCTCAACGCCACCGAAATGGGGTGGCTGAAGTCTACCAAATCTCTCAAGACGCCGCCGCTCGTCCTCGGGCATAACCTCGAACCATATGCTCCGGAGCCGGAGCTGGTGCAGTCGGAGGAATAACCGGTGCAACCACCGAGCGGGGACGACCTCTGGCGTCCGAAGTCCCCGAACAACCGGATCAGGTGTGCGAGCCGCAGGGTCCGCTGACCACCCCCTGACCGAGATGTCGCTATAGTAGCGGTAGCTGAAACTACCTGAGCCAAACCGGAACACACTGATAATATCTGGGCAAGAGTTTCCTGAAGACCAGGAATAGCAATAGATATAGTCTGGCCCTGAACTGGGACTGCTGGAGCTTCAACCACTGGGGGCTGCTCCTGATCTGGTACAACAGGCGGGTCAGCTGGCACTGCCTCAGCTGCCCTACCTCTAACTCTAGCACGACCGCGCCCACGGCCTCTAACAGGTGGCAATGGAGGTCGTCCACCTCGTCCTGATGCTCGCGTTCTCGCCATCTGCGAGAGGATAGAATATAGAAGTTCAGTTCTCAGAACAACAAGATCGCACGACAGAGTTCAAGAAAAATGAAGTTTTTCCTAAAGGTTCGCAGCCTCCCGAGGATAAGTACAGGCGTCCCCGTACCGATCCACAAGACTCTACTAACCGGCTCAAGACTCACGAGGCCTAGTAAACCTAGGCTTTGATACCAACTTGTCACGACCCCAAATCCGGTCGTGATGGCGCCCAGCGCATTGCTAAGCCAGCCTGACCAATCAATATAAATAACGAAAACAGGGAACCAAGTCCCATAATACCTCAACTCCCATAGACCAAGGGTCAAGAGTCATGAGCCTCTAAAGAACATAAGTGTATAAAGGTTTACAAAATACCAAGTGCGGAAAGAAATGTCAATACAAAATCAAAAGACAGTAGGAAGGAATATCGGGTCCTGCGGACTCTGCAGCTACCTCGAATATCCACAAACGTCGCCTCGCACAACTACTGGATCACTGCTGAGAGGTACCTGGATCTGCACACAAGGTGCAGGGAGTAAAATGAGTACTGCCGGACTCAGTGGTAATAAACAAGGGTAAGACAGCGCAGATAAGAAATCCGCAATAAAGCACTATGTAAAGCTATAATCAGCTACCCTGTCATAGAATCAATCTTCACTGTACCTGTTCCAACAAATACCAATAAATAGCATAACAACTAGCAGATGTAGCTAAATGCAATGCAATGCATGATATGACCGCTACGGCGCGTAGCTCGACTCCAATTTTGGGTACCCGTGCTCACTGTGGGGGTTCAGACTCCGGAGGGGCTCCTACAGCCCAAGCACATCTCATAGAGATATCACTGCGGCGTGCAGTCCGATCCAACATATATCTTGCCGCGGCGTGCAGCCCGATCCACTACTAGTCAGCTAATATGCAGATACAGCCTCGCAGGCTCAAAAGTAGTTTTTGAAAACTCTTTTATCATTTTTCAGTTGGAAAACGGTAATATCAAGTTCCAGAGATTGGAATTTGCATAATAACAAAAATAGCTGCGGACTAGTAGTAAACTAGCATGTCTATGTGATAAGACAATGATAACGATCCTCGCGGGATCCAATAACTGGCTCACGGCCCACATGTATAATCAACCGCCCGAGAAGGGGGTTCCTCGGCTCAAGAGTGGCCATTATCACAATATATATATATATACAACCATCCGAGAAGGAGGTTCGACGGCTCTAGAATAGCCAATAATATAATATCAACAGGTTGGACTAATATATAGTCTCCAGTTCATGATCGACCCCGCACTCTCAAGAGTGTGCGTGTCTCGCCGCTATACAGCGTCACAAAGTGGTATACCGGGGTTTCGAACCCGCTGGTCATCACCCACATCTATTACTCACCTCAATACGACGCGACGACTATTCCGCAATGCCCTTGCCACGAGAATCAAGCTCCGCACGCGTAGAATCTGATCAAATACAGTAAAAGTACAACAATTCAGGCCAATGGGACGACACCCAATCAATGCAACTCAATTTACATCAAAATTCCCAAAGTTGTCAAAACCCGAGCCCCGGGCCCACATTCCGAAAATTTACGAAATTCACATTTCCGGAACCCTCGTCTCAATACGAGTCTAAGCATATCAATTTTACCAAAATCGGACTCCATTTGCCCGTTCAAAACCTTGATTTTCTAAAGTCCAAGACTAGGGCTAAATCCTCCATAATTACCCCAAATTCTTCCATTTTCATGATATAATTGCATGATATTATCAATACTAATCATAATACGAGTTCATAGTTAATTACCTGATGATTTCCTTGATTTCCTCCTCAAAATCGCCCAAAATCGCCCTTAAGCCGAGACCCCCAAATGTTAAAATGTTTCTGAAATTTTTCTAACTTCTCATACACTTACTTACAGCGATTTTCGCTTCTGCGGAACATTTTCCGCTTCTATGCTTCCGTATCTGCGACCAAAGGGTCGCTTCTGCGGTTCCAGGCCTAGCCGGCCACTTCCGCTTCTGCGAACCAAGGCCGCTTAAGCGGTCCCGCTTCTGCGAAGAAGCTTCCGCTTCTGCGGAAAAATCCGCCTCTGCGCGTCCTTGACCGCTTCTGCGGTATCGCCCAAGCGGAGAAACGTCCGCTTCTGCGGACCATGCCCCAATTGCCCTCGTCCGCTTCTGCGATCATTGGGTCGCACCGGCGACCCCGCTTCAGCGGAAAGGCGTCCGCTTCTGCGAAACACCCGCTCCTGCGCTCCCATATCCGCTTCTGCGGACTCGCTCCTGCGACCAAAATTCCGCAGGAGCGAAAATGACAGAACCAGACTCTTCAACCTGCAATTTCCATGATTTTCTTCCGTTTAACCATCCGAAAACACCCCGAGGCCCCCGGACCTCATCCAAACACACCAACACATCTTAATACCTTATTCGAACTTGCTCCAATCCTCAAAACACGTCTAACAACATCAAAACTCATAATTCGCATCGAATTCAAGCCTAAATTCCTTAAAACATTCCAAATTGCACATTCAATCAAAAACCCGACCAAACGACGTCCGAATGACCTGAAATTTTGCAGGCACATCCAAAATCACCTAACGAAGCTATTGCAACTGTCGGAATTCCATTCCGACTCCCGGATCAAAATCTCACCTACCGTTCGGATTTCGCCAAAATTCAACCTTAGCCAATTCAAGCCTATTTCTACACCGGGCCTCCAAATTCAATTCCGATCGCTCCCCTAAGTCACAAATCACCTCCCGGAACTATCCGAATCATCAGAATCCGATTTCGAGCACTCTAACTCAATAGTCAACTCTTGGTTGACTTTTCATATTCAAGCTTCCTTCAAACATGCTATTTGTTTCATTTTCAATCCAAATCACTCCTAACTCACCCGATATACTCTAATACTGTTTTAAAAGCATAATATATGTAAATGCAAGGTAACGGGGTGGTAATTCCCGTAACGACGGGCCGGGTCGTTACAAATACGTAGTCACTTTAGATTTTTTTTAATCATTTTACTTTTCTTAAATACGGGTTTGCATTTCATGGGACCCGAATCCACATCCAACAACGTTAAATAAGAATGTGTCGAGGATCCGGGTGCATTTCATGTGACGTGATCCGAAAAAATATTCTTAAATAATGTTCATTTTCTTAAGTAGAAATAATTTGACAAAAAGCGATAATTAATTTTAAAAATGCACAAATAGGATAATATGTATTAAAATCAAGTACTTTAGCCAAATATGACAATTGAGCGACCGTGCTAGAACCACGGAACTCGAGAATGCCTAACACCTTCTCCCGGGTTAACAGAATTTCTTATCCGGATTTCTGGTTCGCGGACTATTAAAAAGAGTCAAACCTTTTCTCAATTCGGGATTCAAACCGGTGACTTGGGACACCATAAATCTCCTAAGTGGCGACTCTGAATCTCTTAATAAATGAATCCCGTTTTGATTGTCCTTTAATTGGAAAAACTCCTTCACCATCGCGCCCTCGCGGGTTAGCGAAAAAAGGAGGTGTGACAAATGTGATAATGCAAAATTAATTGAGAGCTTTGGAAGAGCCAATTATTACTATTTTGGAGAAACACAATTAGTTACCAATAATGTATTGTGTTGTAGTAAGTCTCAAAGAAACTTATTCAGTTTCCAAAGTATATACGAAAGCAGTTGATTATATTGAGACTATAAATAAAGGAAAGATTTAATATCTTCTATTACTACAACTTGTAGCGGGGTAATATGTATGTGAAAAGCTACCCACTTTATTCTCCAATTTGTACTACATAAATAAAAAATACCACAATGAAGTGGATATTGATATAAAAACCCATATCATAATAAACTTGAAGTTTATTCATAGTTGCACACATCATGGTGTAAATATGAAGTTTATCAATATTGATAATTTATCCAGTTGGCATAATTGGTTTTTCCATATCAATTTAAGTATGATGTGCAAAAATAATAGAGAATTCACATGGGTAAATATTAAAGAACTAGAAAGTTCTTTACGAATTCTCTTACATTGCTTGTTCTCATTAATTAATTGACCAACTAAAATTGGGATTGAATCTCATGAATGCTGGAAATATCAAAGGTGAATATGGGCCCATTCATCTGCCATGTATACCACATAAGATGCATCTATGAGATGGTTACATGTGCAATTATTATTAACCCGCAACTTGGCCGGTATGTGTGAGGTAACTTGCTCATTAATTTAATTTCGAGCATAATTTCCAGATTTCCTATTCAAGATAGTTTATCTTGATAAGTTGGTTTACATCACAGTTGGTTTAGCAAAATAATTTATTGAGTGCTTCCACTTAATAGATAAACTATTGCTTATGAGAACAAAGTTTATATATCTCCACTTAATAGCTAAAGTATTGCTTATGAGAACAAAGTTATCTATATCAATTTGATATAGAATATATACGAAAGTATATTACATTCTCCCCTCACAAGTGGTTCAGGGTCGGGAACCAAATAATTCCATCTTATTATTATTATTGATGTGCGGTGTATATTTTGATTAACACCATAACACACAAAGATGAGTTCTCAAAGTTGAGGAAATAAGTTAGTTTTTTCTAACATGAGGGGGAGACAAGATACAACCGTTGAGAAAATGTT
>JASVEL010009009.1:0-55541 GCA_032618575.1 Nicotiana noctiflora | reverse complement strand
GACCAATCAATATAAATAACGAAAACAGGGAACCAAGTCCCATAATACCTCAACTCCCATAGACCGAAGGGTCAAGAGTCGTGAGCCTCTAAAGAACATAAGTGTATAAAGGTTTACAAAATACCAAGTGCGGAAAGAAATGTCAATACAAAATCAAAAGACGGTAGGAAGGAATATCGGGTCCTGCGGACTCTGAGCTACCTCGAATATCCACGAACGTCGCCTCGCACAGCTTACCGGATCGCTGCTGAGAGGTACCGGATCTGCGCACAAGGTGCGGGGAGTAAAATGAGTCTTGCCGGACTCGGTGGTAATAAACAAGGGTAAGACAGCGCGGATAAGAAATCCGCGATAAAGCACTATGCAAAGCTATAATCAGCTACCCTGTCATAGAATCAATCTTCACTGTACTGTACCAACAAATACCAATAAATAGCATAACGGCTAGCGAGATGTAGCTAAATGCAATGCAATGCATGATATGACCGCTACGGCGCGTGGCCGACTCCAATTTTGGGTACCCGTGCTCGCTGTGGGGGTTCGGACTCCGGAGGGGCTCCTGCAGCCCAAGCACATCTCATAGAGATATCAGCTGCGGCGTGCGGTCCGATCCGACATATATCTTGCTGCGGCGTGCGGCCGATCCACTACTAGTCGGCTAATATGCGGATACGGCCTCGCGAGGCTCAAAAGTAGTTTTTGAAAACTCTTTTATCATTTTTCGATTGGAAAACAGTAATATCAAGTTCCAGAGGTTGGAATTTGCATAATAACAAAAATAGCTCTGCGGACTAGTAGTAAACTAGCGTGTCTATGTGATAAGACAATGATAACGATCCTCGCGGGATCCAATAACCTGGCTCACGGCCCACATGTATAATCAACCGCCCGAGAAGGGGTTCCTCGGCTCAAGAGTGGCCATTATCACAATATATATATATATACAACCATCCGAGAAGGAGGTTCGACGGCTCTAGAATAGCCAATAATATAATATCGACAGGTTGGACTAATATGTAGTCTCCAGTTCATGATCGACCCCGCACTCTCAAGAGTGTGCGTGTCTCGCCGCTATACGGCGTCACAAAGTGGTATACCGGGGTTTCGAACCCGCTGGTCATCACCCACATCTATTACTCACCTCAATACAGCGCGACGACTATTCCGCAATGCGCTTGCCACGAGAATCAAGCTCCGCACGCGTAGAATCTGATCAAATACAGTAAAAGTACAACAATTCAGGCCAATGGGACGACACCCAATCAATGCAACTCAATTTACATCAAAATTCCCAAAGTTGTCAAAACCCGAGCCCGGGCCCACATTCCGAAAATTTACGAAATTCACATTTCCGGAACCCTCGTCTCAATACGAGTCTAAGCATATCAATTTTACCAAAATCGGACTCCATTTGCCCGTTCAAAACCTTGATTTTCTAAAGTCCAAGACTAGGGCTAAATCCTCCATAATTACCCCAAATTCTTCCATTTTCATGATATAATTGCATGATATTATCAATACTAATCATAATACGAGTTCATAGTTAATTACCTGATGATTTCCCTTGATTTCCTCCTCAAAATCGCCCAAAATCGCCCTTAAGCCGAGACCCCCAAATGTTAAAATGTTTCTGAAATTTTTCTAACTTCTGATACACTTACTTACAGCGATTTTCGCTTCTGCGGAACATTTTCCTACGCGTCCGTATCCGCGACCAAAGGGTCGCTTCAGCGGTTCCAGGCCTAGCCGGCCAATTCCGCTTCTGCGATATACGGACCGCCTCTGCGCGTCCGCTTCTGCGGAGATCCTCTCGCTCCTGCGGGTTTTCCCACTTCTGCGACTAGGCGTCCGCCTCTGCGGACTCGCCTAAGCGGCTACCCTTCCGCTTCTGCGATCCTTCACCCCATGGCCCTTGGCCGCTTCTGCGGCTCACCTTCCGCTCCAGCGGTGCCGCACCTGCGGGCTCAGCTCCGCTTCCGCGATCACAAGCGCTTCTGCGCTCCAATATCCGTTTCTGCGGACTCGCTCCTGCGCCCATAATTCCGCAGGAGCGGAAACAACAGAAACAGGATCCCAGCCTGCAATTTCCATGATTTTCTTCCGTTTAACCATCCGAAAACACCCCGAGGCCCCGGGACCTCATCCAAACACACCAACACATCTTAATACCTTATTCGAACTTGCTCCAATCCTCAAAACACGTCTAACAACATCAAAACTCATAATTCGCATCGAATTCAAGCCTAAATTCCTTAAAACATTCCAAATTGCACATTCGATCAAAAACCCGACCAAACGACGTCCGAATGACCTGAAATTTTGCAGGCACATCCAAAATCACCTAACGAAGCTACTGCAACTGTCGGAATTCCATTCCGACTCCCGGATCAAAATATCACCTACCGTTCGGATTTCGCCAAAATTCAACCTTAGCCAATTCAAGCCTATTTCTACACCGGGCCTCCAAATTCAATTCCGATCGCTCCCCTAAGTCACAAATCACCTCCCGGAACTATCCGAATCATCAGAATCCGATTTCGAGCACTCTAACTCAATAGTCAACTCTTGGTTGACTTTTCATATTCAAGCTTCCTTCAAACATGCTATTTGTTTCATTTTCAATCCAAATCACTCCTAACTCACCCGATATACTCTAATACTTGTTTTAAAAGCATAATATATGTAAATGCAAGGTAACGGGGTGGTAATTCCCGTAACGACGGGCCGGGTCGTTACAAATACGTAGTCACTTTAGATTTTTTTTAATCATTTTACTTTTCTTAAATACGGGTTTGCATTTCATGGGACCCGAATCCACATCCAACAACGTTAAATAAGAATGTGTCGAGGATCCGGGTGCATTTCATGTGACGTGATCCGAAAAAATATTCTTAAATAATGTTCATTTTCTTAAGTAGAAATAATTTGACAAAAAGCGATAATTAATTTTAAAAATGCACAAATAGGATAATATGTATTAAAATCAAGTACTTTAGCCAAATATGACAATTGAGCGACCGTGCTAGAACCACGGAACTCGAGAATGCCTAACACCTTCTCCCGGGTTAACAGAATTTCTTATCCGGATTTCTGGTTCGCGGACTATTAAAAAGAGTCAAACCTTTTCTCAATTCGGGATTCAAACCGGTGACTTGGGACACCATAAATCTCCTAAGTGGCGACTCTGAATCTCTTAATAAATGAATCCCGTTTTGATTGTCCTTTAATTGGAAAAACTCCTTCACCATCGCGCCCTCGCGGGTTAGCGAAAAAAGGAGGTGTGACAAATGTGATAATGCAAAATTAATTGAGAGCTTTGGAAGAGCCAATTATTACTATTTTGGAGAAACACAATTAGTTACCAATAATGTATTGTGTTGTAGTAAGTCTCAAAGAAACTTATTCAGTTTCCAAAGTATATACGAAAGCAGTTGATTATATTGAGACTATAAATAAAGGAAAGATTTAATATCTTCTATTACTACAACTTGTAGCGGGGTAATATGTATGTGAAAAGCTACCCACTTTATTCTCCAATTTGTACTACATAAATAAAAAATACCACAATGAAGTGGATATTGATATAAAAACCCATATCATAATAAACTTGAAGTTTATTCATAGTTGCACACATCATGGTGTAAATATGAAGTTTATCAATATTGATAATTTATCCAGTTGGCATAATTGGTTTTTCCATATCAATTTAAGTATGATGTGCAAAAATAATAGAGAATTCACATGGGTAAATATTAAAGAACTAGAAAGTTCTTTACGAATTCTCTTACATTGCTTGTTCTCATTAATTAATTGACCAACTAAAATTGGGATTGAATCTCATGAATGCTGGAAATATCAAAGGTGAATATGGGCCCATTCATCTGCCATGTATACCACATAAGATGCATCTATGAGATGGTTACATGTGCAATTATTATTAACCCGCAACTTGGCCGGTATGTGTGAGGTAACTTGCTCATTAATTTAATTTCGAGCATAATTTCCAGATTTCCTATTCAAGATAGTTTATCTTGATAAGTTGGTTTACATCACAGTTGGTTTAGCAAAATAATTTATTGAGTGCTTCCACTTAATAGATAAACTATTGCTTATGAGAACAAAGTTTATATATCTCCACTTAATAGCTAAAGTATTGCTTATGAGAACAAAGTTATCTATATCAATTTGATATAGAATATATACGAAAGTATATTACATTCTCCCCTCACAAGTGGTTCAGGGTCGGGAACCAAATAATTCCATCTTATTATTATTATTGATGTGCGGTGTATATTTTGATTAACACCATAACACACAAAGATGAGTTCTCAAAGTTGAGGAAATAAGTTAGTTTTTTCTAACATGAGGGGGAGACAAGATACAACCGTTGAGAAAATGTTACAGTGAATGAATTATCATTTGTACATCTAGATCCTCGAATAAAATAATATGAACTTGAAGTTCATGAAAGGATAATTCATGTGCAATTTATTGCAAATCATGCCAGACGCATTTGCTGACCCTGATAAAGTAATTATATTCTCATTGCAAATGCTTATATTAAGTTCTAGAAGGACAAAGTCTATGGTAAGCTTAAAGCGAATAGACAATCGGTTTCAAATAAACTTCTTGATAAAGAAGTTGAGCAAATGATGATAATAAAGGAGGCAAGTGATCTAGAAGATTACATGACATAACACTTCATAATATATCATGAGAGATTCAGGTACCTGAATATATGAATGAAGATATCTCTATGTTATGTCATTATAAAAATACATTAAAACAGATATAAAATCTTTGTCGACGTCAACCTTCAAGAAGCTAGTGTACAAGATCGGGATGCGAAGGCTTAAGGATGTGAATTGATGCTCTCATCAGGGGGAGTTAATGCGCGTTGCACTCTTTTTCCCTTACAAGGTTTTGTCCCACTGGGTTTTCCTTGCGAGGTTTTTAATGAGGCAACCAAAAGGCATATTATTAGATATGTGTACTCTTTTTCCTTTTCTAGATTTGTTTCCCATTGGGTTTTATTTTAGTTAAGGTTTTAATGAGGCGCATTACTTATTGAGTAGACATTCAAGGGGGAGTGTTAAGAATAGAATTCTATTTGGAGTGAATGTCTATCTTGTGGAGAGTTTTACTTTGTGACTAAGTCATATTTCTCCTATAAATAGAGGGGTCTTACCCCATTGTAAATCATCCCAAAATTCAATAAGAATTCCCTCTCTCTCTTTCTCTGCAATATTGTTCTTCTTCTTTTATTATTTATAACACCTTGACTATTTATTTTAATTATATAAATTTTTATTTTCATGTCAAAATAAAAAACGATTAGCTAAAACTTTATTATTTTTGGCCAAATAAAATTATTTAGCCTTAATAATGTAGTTCTATCCGAGTTTTATTATAAATTGTATTCGGAAAAAAATTATCTAAAAAAGTAATATTCATAAAACGGTAAAATATATTTTATTTTTTAGAACAATATCACATATACAGAAAAATTCACATGGCACGCAAGTGCACCCACACTTTTTGCCACATCAGTGTCTAGGGGGTAATGTCTTTCAAAATGGCAAGTTGAGAGGGGTAATTAAGATCGGACATAGTTGAGGGAGGATACTAATAATCTTAGCCAAATTTAAGGGTTGTTTAAGGTATTTCTCAAAGAAAAAGAAAAAAAGACATTGTTTTCTGATGAGTTGGAGGGTATATCTCAAATGGTGTTGGCCTATCATCCGTCATCATATGATATTTGTTATCGCCATTGTATTAAAATAGAAATTAGAAAAAAATATTAGAAGAAACTGAAAAGCTGTAAACGATAAGAAATATTCTGAGTCCACAATTTCCTTGTGCATCCTTAAGGAATTTTAACCCCCTCACAAGTTGTCAAGGTAATGGATTAAAATCCTCCAAGGATGAAACAGAATAAACCTTCATGCAACAGAGGCAATACAAACTGCAGGATACCAACAAACTCAAAGAATGGAACAAAATCACACTTTCGAATTAGAAAGAGAAACTGCGAAGTAGATGCAGGATTTTCAGAAGGAAGTTCTGTAATTTTTTCAGTGTATGAAAAGGAAGCTATGCCTCGAAATTTATAAGCAATTTTGGAATATGTGTGATGTGTGTTCATAATATGAACGGATATTCGAAAGGAAGAGGTGTTTGTTCATAATGTGTACAAAAGGGAAAACCAATGTTCAACGTTTTGGATTCCAGTTAATTCCGTTAATGAACTAACTGACACTTAATTAATTCTTAAATAATTAATTAAATATACTTTATCAAAAAATTAATCTCATCGATCGATCCAAATCCAAATCCAAATCCAAATCGAAATCGAAATCCAAATCCAAATTCAAATCTGAAGCCAAGCGATGATGACGGCGCGAGGCTTCATTCTCTTCAACTCATTTAAGAGCTCTAAGAGTGATCCTATATTTATACAAACAAGTGTAATTGTCCATCACTAATGAGGGACAAAGTTCATTTAACAAAGCTCACTTGATTCAAATTTTTTGAAATTTTTATTTTCCTCCATTTTATTTCCCACCATTTTCTAATTCACACTTCTAGTCTTTAAAGCCTAATAGCTTAGCCCAATGTCTTAAAGTCCAACAATCCCCCACATGAATGAGAATGACTGTAACAAGAATGAATATAGATGAAAGTTGTGTGATTTGCAAGTAATGATTAATTGCATCTGGATAAGTAGATTTCATTTTGAGCTTTTCGTAGTGAGCATATGTCGGATATACTTGGTCAATCGATAGATTTGATATCTTTGAATCGTCAAACTTTAGTGTATACCTAGACAACCATATGTCACACAACCAACCCTTAACCGTCTTTTGGTTCTCATTGTTGTGTTCTTTTCCGCCATGAACACCGCTTAGTTTCATAAGTGCATAGAGAATTGGCCTTACAAAATTCTCATTGAAGCGGCTTCCACTTTACACTTACATAGGTGATTCCTAAAAGTGTAATCCTTTTAATTGGTATTATTTGATAAATACCACATCAAACTTAGGTAATCATTAAAGAACGTGTAAAGTTCTATCCTTCTTACTGAACATTGTCTTCATCACGAGAAGGGACCAAAGATTTTACTTTGATAATGTTGAACCGGTCAATCACAACTTTGTTTGAGCTCCTTGAACCTAATCTCAGAATATTCAAAATTCTAAGTAGAGTTACCGCCATGATGACTTGTCCTCGGCCATAGTCCCACTCTCTTAGATGATTTCTCAACTCTCTATCTAGTTAGGCCTTTTTAAGTGGATCCGCCACATTATCCTTTGATCTTACATAATCAGTAGTGATAACTCAACTAGAGAGTAGTTTTCTAACGATTTTATGTCTTCGTCGTATATGACAGGACTTTCCGTTATACATAACGTTTCCTGCCCGTCCTATTGCAGCCTCACTATCGCAATGTATGCATATAGGTCCAAAGTTTTTGGCCAGAACGTAATGTCTTCTAAGGAATTTCAAAGCCATTCAGCTTCTTCGCATGCCTTATCCAAAGCTATAAAGTCTGATCCTATTGTAGAGCGAGCGATGCATGTCTGTTTGGAAGACTTCCAAGATACTGCTCCTCTACCAATAGTAAAAATATGTTGTAACAACCCGACCGATCATTTTAAATCCTAGTGCTCTGTTCAGTAGTCAAAGGCCATGAACAACTTCATTTCAGGTATTATGACTTGTACGTATTGTCAGAATTAAGTTCCGGGAAGTTCAAAGTCGATTCGAAAAAAAAAATTTTATTTCAGAAGCTTAAAGTGAAATAATGAACTAGGATTGAAATTTTGAGTAAATGACCTCAAAATCATGATCTAAAGGTTCCAGCAGGTTCGTATGATTATTTCAGACTTGGGTGTATGCTCGGTTTGGGTTTCGGATAACCCGAGAGCAGTTTGGCACCTATTGTGTAAGTTAGCACTTTAGAAGAAATTTCATAAGTTTGGCTTGAAGTGTATATCAGTGTTATTGATGTCTGTTTAGGATTCTGAGATTGTGAGTAGCTATGTAAGGTTATTTTGGAGTTGGGGCGCGATAGAAAGTGAATTCGAAGGTCCCTAGGTCACTTTGGAGCTATTTGGATAAACATAGAAATTTGAAGAATTTTTAAAAGTTTGACCGGAGGTGGACTTTTTGATATCGAGGTCGGAATCCAATTTCGAAAGTTGGAATAGGTCCGTAATGTCAAATATGACTGGTGCGCAAAATGTGAGGTCAATCGGAACGATTTGGAAGTGATTTGATAGGTTTAAACTTCAAAAATAAAAGTTTGAAATTTTAAAGTTCATTAAGTTTGGATTGGAGGTCGATTCATGATTCTAGTATTGTTTGATGTGATTTGAGGTCTCGGCCAAGTTCGTAATGTGTTTTGAGATTGGTTGGTAGGTTTGGTTGAGGTTCCAGGGGCCTCGGGTGGATTCCGGATGGTTAACAAATCGAATTTGGAATTTAGAAGAGGGTTGAAGGATCTGGTTGCTGGCATTTTTGCTTCTGTGGTAGGCTAACCACAGAAGCAGCCCCGCAGAAGAGGAAAGGGAGCCTCAGAAGCGGATTTTGGTCAAAGGTTTGAAGGCCGGAGATGTGGTCAAGGTTCTGCAGAAGCGGGACCGCATCTACAAAATCTGGTCGCAGAAGCGGGCGAGGGCCTCATGCGGAGAACCGCAGATGCAGTCATAGTTCCGCAAAAGCGGGACCACATTTACAGGAGGCGTGTCACAGAAGCGAGGTTGGGTGGCCCAGGGAGGACTACATATGCAATATTTGGACCGCACCTGCGTAAACGCAGAAACAGTCGTTGGACCGCAGGTGCGAAAAATGCTGGGGCAGAATGATTGTTTTAAAATCGAATTTTGGCCATTCTTCTCTCACTTTTCACTTGGCATGAGCGATTTTGGGGAGCTTCAAGAGGGGATTTTCATCATCAACGTTAAGGTAAGATATCCCCATCTATATTGAGTTAAATACATCAATTATGTATGAATTTAGACTTGAAAAATTGTAGAAAAATTGAGGTTTTGGTGAAAAACCTAGAAATTTCATTCTTGAAATTTAACCACGATATTGAGTATAGAATTTAGTAAAAATTATATATTTGAGTTCCTAAGGTCATGGGTAATTTTCATCTTCAAAAAAGTTTGGACTCTGTGCACTACGGCCCGAGGGCGTTTTGGTCAACTTTTCGACCAGAGTTAGGAGTTGCTATAAATTAGATTGTAATAAATATTTGAGCATATATTAATGGATTTGCTTAACCGTCGGCTAGATTTGGAGCATGGTGGATCAAGTAGAGTCTTCGGAAGGTCAGAATGTTCTATGTTACTTTTAACTTGCGGTATAGAATTTGAAAGATATGAGATAGTTCGTGGTTTTTGAGATAACACGGTCTTGTGATTCGAGGTCACTCGAGATGAGTGCATATGGAGCATGTTATTTGTTGGATGGAATTAGTATTATTTCTAAGGCAATCGGGGTGAATCGAAGGACGATAGATTGGTTAGCCATAATCTAGTTGGCATTGGTGGTGGAGATCAACTCTTTTAGCGTGATTAAGTTATGCAAGTGATCTGTGGCAATGCGTATGAGGCTTGTTAGTCACCGTAATTGATATTATTCTGAAGCATTCTACTGTTATGGCTTATTTTGTGGAATTGGATTCCGGAAGGGCTATAGTGCCTTAGACCACTAAATGGTCATAAGAATTTGCCTATGTTTTGCTATGTTTCTCCTAAAGTGAGTTTAGTGAAAGGCTTTCATGTGATGAAGTGTTAACCAATCTGTGGTTCTGGATTTATAATGAAAAATCATGTCCTATCGTATATCGGCATGCTGGGTGCAGTTAGTAGTATAGAATTTGAAGTAAAAATCAAGGTTGCAGTTCGGTGTGGACAAGGATGTCAAAAGCTCGGATGAGCAGGAAAGGAGTTTTGATGTTTAAAGTAAGTTGGTATTGTCTTCAGCGTCACCTGAGATCGGTGGTTTGTAAGAAAGGCTTGCATCATGGTTAATAATTCCTGATCGTTTTCAAGCGTTGGTGCAGCTGGTGGTTTTGATGTACGGACTCGATATGTGTTTGGAAAGGTTATGGGAGCGTGTCCCACAGGAAGATTGTATGAGTGTGGCATGTAGTCACTCGGTTGATTAAAGGCTTAAACCAAATATGAAGGTTGTTGTGAGTTCGTTAAATTGAGAATGGATGCTTGGAGGGCACTCGGATTCTGAGTTGTGGACTGTGGATGAGTACTCCGGTTATGATGTTTGTCCTTGTGTGTTATGAGAAGAGGAAAATTAGTACGTACCCTTGATATAAGACCCCAAGTTTTTTATAATATTTGTATTCTTGATTGAATATTATTTTATAACGAAGAAATATTTCAACTTAAACTTTTTAAATATGAAATGGTCAATATATATATAATAAAAAAGTTTCTTACTTTGGGTTGTGTTAATATTTGCAATGAAGCTCCATGGAGTTGCTATATGTAACACTTAATATTTATTTGACTAGTTGTTATTAAATATAGTTTATAACTAAGTTTTTGGGTTTTCAACATTTTGTATTTATCTAAGAATATTTAGTAATTGAGGAACCATTTTTATTTCATACATATCCATAAACTCCTCATTTTTGTTTATTCTTCAAGACAAAAAAAAAAGAACCCATTTCTATCTCTCTCTATATCTCTATCTCTCTATCTCCATCTCTCTCTCCTCTGTAGCTGAAATTTCATGAAAAAAACTATGGATTCCTACTAAATCAACAAGCAAATTCATTTTTGGGTGAAGATCAAGTTGTTCCTCTTGGTAAGTTTCTAAACTCGTTTTTATACTAGACATATACTAGTATTTTATATATAACATTTTGGACAGAGCTCCGATTTGAATGATCTAAGACTTTCTGAAAAGTTATTTCATAAATCTACAACTCGTATGAAGGAACCAAAATTTAGTTTTGTTAGTATATACTTGAAAAACGATCATAAAGTACAGGGCAGGTGCTGCCCAGATTTTTCAATTTTTGAAACTCCTTGTACTGCTGTTAGTAGTTTTAGTATAACTTTCTTTACACAATTGATATGAGGGTGATTCAAGATGTTCTGAAATGGTAAGACGTATACCTACAACGTTTCTAAAGACTATAAAATCTAGTTTGTCCGTATAGATCTTCAAATCTAAATCACAATCCGGAATAGTGAATCTGCCCAGAATTTTTATTCAAATATTTTTGGGTAATTTTCACCAATATCATGTTTGTTTGACTTGTTAAATCACTGAAATTATGTAGATTTTTGATTATGTATTTAAGGTATATAAATCCTTGAGAGATCGAAGGGGAAATATTTGAGGAAGTGGACAGATTTGATTTGTTTACGGTGTAGACAATTCGAACATCCCCAAGTTGTGATTGAATTGTGTTGTGGTAAAATACTGAGGTTTGTGTATAAACTTGTACTCTTTTGATTGCTTGAATATTATGGAATTAATTGGATATTTATCTATTTATCTTCAATTTATATTATTATTCGTATTATATCAAGTATTGTAAGATATTTGCTAAATCACCCATTTGTGCGGATTGTTTGATCATTTTGCATTCTTGTTTGGAACTTTATCCTTCTTGTGGCAGTGACTTTGTCACTCATATTGGCATGCCTCTTGATTCGGATCTTTTGCCATCTTGACTTTGGATTTGTAGTTCGTCTTGAATTATCGAACTTGTCCATATTAAATACGAACTAGGAAGCCATTTTTAATATGGTTCTTTGATTCTCTTGTATATTGGATTTTGAACCTTTTTGATTTGGGGCTTCGGTCCATCTTGATATCTGATTATGCTAAGTGTGATGGCATGATGTACAGATTGGGCGAGGAAAAAAAAAGAATAAATATTTGGTATACTCTCTTAAATTGATAATATACACTTTCTAAACTTGAACATTGCTATCTATATTTTGAAGCACTTCAATGTTTGATATTGATATATTTGATATATTTGATCACTTATTTTTAATTATGTTAAATCGAGCTAAATATGACTGAAGAAGGGAATTGGAGAATTTAATGACTCCAAGCCTAAAGTTTATACACCACTAAGCTTTATGCTTAGCAATATTTGTTTTCTATCGTAGGAAATATTTGGGATAAATTTTGAAGATGGTCATGATGCAGTAGGTTTTTTTTTGTGGAGAACTTGAAGATCACAATTGCATATGCACCTTGATTTTGCATAGTTTTGGGACATGTACCTGATATACATGATATATAGAATATACCTAATATATACATTAATATATATATATATATATATATGTCACATTATGTACGTTATTTGAAGGCTTGTTGGATTTCAAGATCAAAAATCTTGTAACATAAATTTGAAAACTTATTTTGTTGTTTTTAGTGTGTGTGTCAATAGCTCAAGTCTTGTAATAAGCTGAATTTACACATTGTCTTGTAATATGTACAAAGGAGAAAACTAGTTTCTTTTTTATATACCCGATAGTTTGAAATTTTTAGATAATACAAATGTGTAGTGATGTTTGATGAAAGTATAAATTTATTAGGAAGTTTCTTTAAACCTGTTGATTATTCAAGAAAAGTTATATCATATTAGGTTAATATTTTGACATTGTATTTTTATAAAATAATAAATAAATAAATATTGCATTTTGAATCTTTTTGCATGGGCCTATTTCCGCTACTAAATTATTCTGAATATTTTTAATTAATATCTCTTTTAATATTTTGCAAGTAAAGAATTAGATTTATTTCCTAAGTAGCACCCTCCCAAAGGGGGGCGCTACACTTGAAAGGTTATTGGCCTAGTTTGATATGATCAGGATCGACTTGAGGTCGGTGGATGGATTTAAATGTGAATTTGGGCTCTATGTCGGGCCAGTTGTGTTCATTTCAGTAATGTGCTCCTTATGGAGTACTAGGGGTGTTATTTCGTTGTCAGATATTTCATGTAGTGATGCATTGCACTATGTGAGTTGTGAGATGGCTTGAGAATTTTCTTTTGTGTTGAGGATCCGCGTATAAATCATGTATTATCAGCAAGATGGCTCTCGAGATTCAGATTGTATATCGCACATCAGTTGTGCTTGAGTTTTGTACCTTATGACGCTATATGTTCCCTCAGGGATGTTATTATGCACTTGGCATGCTTATGACTGATACTCGGTATGCTGTCGTAATGAGCAAATTTAGCTTGATGTGCAATCTCCTTAAGTGAGACCTATGTGTGGATCGGGCGGCACGCAGCCGTGGGTATGTTATTTAAATTGGGTTGCACACCGCAATAGCGTGATGTTGAGCAAAGTTCCCTATATCAGTTTTTGTTTTTATGTGTTACATTTCCTATTTTTTTAGGAAAGCTCGTATTAGCTTTGAGCCCGCGTCACATGCACGATTTGCGAGCGGGGTGTCTGTGTAGTATGTTGCGTGCGTCGCATGTATGATTCGCGAGTGGGGTAATTGGGTTTCCCTTTAAAGTTCGTTTTCATTGTGTCGCATTCGAATTGTAGCATTTTGGCACATGGTAGCATCGTATAAGACTTTTGATAATGTTTGGGGTGGCTTGTTGCCTAAGCAGTTGTATCAGATGCGACGAGATCCCTTGATCTATGAATCTGCATAATTCAACTGAATGAGGTATGTTATGGAGATAAGATCATTATTGGGTTCAGAATGAGGTGAATGTTTTTTCAGGAGTATAGACCTAATGATTTTTTACTCGGCAGTTGATTATAAATTTATACACATCTCTTCCATTATAGCGGTATTGTAAGAGTTAGAGCAATAACTATGTAAGTCATGAGGTGCAATGGGAGCATCAGATTCGTGGAATTCTAATTTATTTGATCAGAGAATATTATTGTGGTCTTGTGGGTAAAGTGGTGCCATGTGTGAATTTAGCAAAATTTTGCAGTCATGTTTGGGTAATATGTGTAGTGCTTGATATGGTGATCGTATGTTGGAAATAGGTCTGGCATAGAATTCCGGACGTTAAAATTGGACTCTAAGGCTTATTTGCTTAAATAAAAGGGGAATATCTTCAGAATTGATCCATTGCGTTATTAAAATTTGTTAGTATTATACAGCGCGGTAATATCTTATCCTCGAGTCTCATCTGTATGAGGACCCATGGGTGAATAATACATGCACCATTTCCGTCATCAACCATTATTCTTTCTACATCGCTATCCGCATAAAGTTATAACCAAAGCATCATAGTAAAGGAAATAAAAATCGTGGGTATCTGACTTATCGAAGGTGATACTATCTTCGAGGTCATCATATCGTTCATGGGCGACTGTCTGCTTGAGTTTGTGTGTAATGGTGAATTTTACATGGTTTATTAGCATATCATCACCGCCGCCAATGATCATTTGTATGACACGAGCAAGTGAAAGTGGTTTTAGGGGTCCTTGAGGTTGATCGTGCCCACAAGCGAAGTTAACCTATCCTCGATTGCTCAGCAGTTCTTTCAGGTGTCCCTCATTTAGCATTCTTACCACTTCCTGTCATATGCCTATGCAGTCTTCGGTCTTATGCCCTCTTTCCTGATGGAATTCATACAAAACGTTTGATCTTTGGGTGCTTCGATCTAACTTTATCTTTTGCAGCCACTGCACCTTTGTGCTGAGCATTTCTAATGCATACACTACTTCTGAAGGAGTAACACAAAAGTTATGAGCGGAAAATAGTGGGGACATAAATCTCTTATTTCGGTGTGGCACTGTGTGTCAGGGTGTGGCATTTGCATATCATGGCGGAGGTGGGATGGATGTCCGGATGTAGGGCTGATGCCTTTCTCGATTGAAACTGGATAGTTGGTCCCTTCGGCCATTGTTGCGGTGATCTCTCCTTATTTCGATTTGTACTGAGGTTAGCAGTTGGATCGAACCATTTATGTCATCCTCATCTACCCTTACTTCGGCACAATAGGCATTATGGATTTCTTCCCATGTGGTGGGAAGGTATTTCATGAGCTTACTTAGAAGCTTTTTTGTTGCTTTTGACTCGTTTCTAATTAACCCATTTTGGAAGGTTGCTACAGTCATCCCTTCCGATACGTTGGGTAGGCTCATTCTTACCCTATTGAATCGGGCTAGGAAATCCCAAAGTCCTTCGCCTGTGATTTTCCAAACAGCGAATATGTCGTTTACCCTGGCTTCTACCTTTTTTTCTCCCGCATGAGTGGTGATGAATTTATCTGCCATTTCTTCAAACATTGATATCAACCGTGCCGGTAGTTGGGAATACCATATCAGTGCTCCCCTTATCAGGGTTTCATTGAACTTTTTCAGCAGCACCAATGACACATGTTTTTTTGACAGATTGTTGCCTTTTATTGTCGTGACGTAGTGGATTATATGATCTTCTAGGTCTGTGGTGCCATCGTATATTTTCAAGTATGGCAGCATGTTGAAGGTGTTTTGGATAATGTGGAGGGCTACCCCTTCACCTTATGGCTGCTCGACGAATCGACGCCGTCTCATTTCGGTAGCAACTTTAAAGCACCCAATAGTTTATCAACCCTTTCTTGATGCTCCTTCATCTGACCACAGAGCGTTTTGTTCTCATTTTTTATTTCTTCCATTTTCTTTAAGATGGTTGCAATTGTGGCATTACCTGCATCAATGATAGTCTTAGTGTTACATGCACGTGGAGTTTTTGGCTCATCGGCGACATTTGCGGTTGTGAGCACGTGATTTTTGCCTTACCGGAGAAGTACTCCCAGAAAACTCAA
Organism: Nicotiana noctiflora; assembly: GCA_032618575.1. Lineage (NCBI taxonomy): Eukaryota > Viridiplantae > Streptophyta > Magnoliopsida > Solanales > Solanaceae > Nicotiana > Nicotiana noctiflora. The sequence continues at coordinate 39,754 of JASVEL010009009.1, read as the reverse complement.
AATAAAAATAGTTTCGTGTTAGGTATGATTTTTGTGTTATTTTATCTTGAATTTACGTTTTTCTTGTGCATGTTTATTAATAAAATACAAAAATATACATTAGGTTTTGCATTTTTATGTGTGGTTTACATTTAAGTGACATGTAATTGTGTGGGTTAATTGTACGCATATATATATATATATACATGTACATATATATATGTGTAGTAATGATATCAAATTTGGGCCATAGTTTCGTCCAGAAAAACCAGGCCCAAGCAAATCCCAGTCCGTCTAGCCCAAATACCCATCCAAAGCTTCAGCCTGTGTAACACTTGATCTGGACCGTTGGATTTTATTATCCAACGGCCCAGATTAATCCTTTAATTCCAAAATACATTCAGCCTATGACTTAACCAAATGACACCGTTTGGTTTAAGTGAGGAGATCCTGATCGTTGATCAAGTTTGATCCAACGATCAGGATTTAACTTCTCCAAAACATATATAAACTCATTCCATACCCCGCCCCCCCCAAGCCAGACCCCCCCTCTCCCTTCATCTCCCTCAGGAGCTCTCAGAGACCCAGCGTAACGCCGCCGTGCCCCGCCTGCCGGAAATCGCCTCACGGCGGTTCCGGTAGGCCAATCACCACCAAACCAATGCCAAAACCTTCCCCTCACCTCCCCCATCACGGATCCGGCCTCCACTAACCTCGAATCATGCCGGAGCTCCTCGAATCTTCATTTGAAGATTCGAGTCAAACTCGAACCAATGCCAAATCACCCCAAATTCACACCACAGTCTCCTCACACCTCCCCCACACTCCCATTGACATTGGTTTGCTTCGAATCTAACCAAAAATGCAAAAGCCCCAAATCCGAGCCCAAGAACCCTAATTTTGAAGAAACTCAATTCAAGCCGGGTTAACCGTAATTGAAGTCCAAGGGACTTTAGTCTAGGTGTTCTCAATCGAGAACATCTTGATTAAAGCCCGTTTGGCTTCAATAATGCCACATCTTAGTTCGAAGCTTGGTCGGCAGATTTCTTACGAGGTATTCATTTCTTCTTTGGTCGACTTAATTCGATTTTGTGAATATGTGTGTTTGTTTTATTCATTGCTTCAGTTCTCATGCTTTTAATTTCTCATATCCGTTGGTCTGTTCTCCTCATTTGAGGCCTTTTATTTGGCCAATTCCCTCTGTTTTCAGTAGTTAAAATGAATCATAGGTTCAATGTGATTAAAGTCGTCAAGGAATTAGTTCGTAACATTGATCCCTGAAGCCGCCTGTATGCAATTCATCAGTGTAGGGGTTGGTTACTGTTTGATTCAGATTAAAGGGAATTAGTTGGTTGTAGTTAACAGTTTAATTTTTAAATCACACACCTATACAAGGGCTAGTGGAACCTGCACAGCAGGGTATCCCACTGATGCCCTGCCACCAGCCTTATTGTTTAATGCTGGAGGCCATACCTTTGGACAGTAGATAGTGGGGTTTGCAGGGAATATGATGGGTTGGGGAGTCAGGGTAGGGGGTAACCTTAGGGGCTGTTGGTCAGCTATAAGAAGAGGAATACCTTAGTAACTAGGGGAGGGATACAGAGATTAGAGATACCTGAGAGTAACTAGAGCACTTGAAGAAAAATAGATACAAGGATACATATAGAAGCAGAGAGAAAAGAACAGTAGAACCTGGAGAGAAAATAGACAGCAAGCTACATTTCGATACACATATAGAAAGATACAGAGAAAGGCTACTGTGTCATTGGTTTTGGAGTCACTGTTTCATCGAGTTTCTTGGCCACTGTCTCGTTGCTTTGATTCAATAGCTGAGTTGTTTTGGCCATTTGATTGTTTGTTGTTCTTGTGTTGGTGGTGCTGTGCCATTGTTGTAGTTGGTTCAGTGGTTGAGGGCTGTGGTAGTTCCAGTGATTGACTGTGTTGGTTTGGTTCATTGTTGTTGCTGTGGTGCTCATTTGGGGCTGTTTGGTCAGTAGTGTTGTTGCTCTTGGTCGTTTTGGTTACTGGCTGGTCTATAGTTTGCTGCCCGGGGTTGGTTGTTGCTGTTGTTTCATTATTTTGTTGCTGTTGGGTCTGTTTGTTGCTGCTTGGTCCAACATTGTGCTGGTTCAGTGTTGTTGAGGTTGGTCCAGTTTGTTCTTCTTGGTTGCTTGTTGTTGTGCTACTTGGCTGTGATTGCCATTTGATTGCTGCCTGGCCATTACTGTTCCATTAGTCCATTAGTTGGTAGAGTTTGAAGAATTTGATCATTGTTGGGTTGTTGGGGTTATTAGCTGGTTCACCATTTGTTTTGGTGTGGAGTTGTTGCTGTTACTATTCCTGTTACTGTTGCGGCATTGCCATTGCTCACTCTTCTTTGTTCTTTCGCATTCCAGGTACACATCTCTGTTATTGTAATTCCTTGGTTCAAAAGAATGAAGCCTGAAGTTTATGTTTGAAGTCTGTTGAATCATGTAGTCGTCCAAAGTCTATGCTTGATTACGTTCTGTTACTGTCTAATTAAATTTGTATTGCTAGTTTTGTTACGGAAAATGTAGCTAGACCAAAGATACACTATCATTAGATATGCACGTAAACCCGAATTAGTCTGTTGTATCTCTGTTCAATCTTCCCTACTCATGTGTGTAATCTCCAAACCTGTTAAATGATAGACCTTATGTTACAAGCAAGATTAGTTAGGGAATTGTTACTCAACGGAATGACGTAATTAGATTAAAAAGAGTCGGGGGTGCATTTCATGTGACCCGACCCCAATTTTGGGCAAGAGTAAACAAAGCGTGTTAGGAACCACAGGCGCATTTCATGTGGTGTGGTTCGTAGCAAGTTTTAAGTAATTTGGAATCAACTCTTAAGTAAGATACAGTGGGATGTAGTTCGCTTTAGATTTGAATCAAAGGTACGCCTCGCCCAATAGTTACACTAATCGCATAGCCGTCATAAATGTACATATAAATACTTAGATTCCGAGATGCGTCGTTTCTTAACGAATATCACGCCTTTCTCAACAGTGTAAATAAGTAGTCGATCCGGGCGCATATTTTAGTCTTACCTTTTTAAATACGGGTGTGCATTTCATCCAAACCCCAAAATGTTGAATAAGAATATGTTGAGGATCCGGGTGCATTTCATGTGACGTGATTCGAAAGCATATTTTTAAGCAACTTTCTCTTTCGTAAATCACAACCAATAATAAAAGCGGTAAAGGGGTATTAACTTGCACTAAGTACATAATTGTAAAAAGCGGATAGATAAGCCAAACACGACAGTTTGAGCGACCGTGCTAGAACCACGGAATTCGGGAATGCCTAATACCTTCTCCCGGGTTAATAGAATTCCTTATCCGGATTTCTGGTTCGCGGACTGTTAAATAGAGTCATTCTTTTCCTCGATTCGGGATTTAACCGGTGACTTGGGACACCATAAATCTCCCAAGTGGCGACTCTGAAATAATTAAAATAAATCCCGTCTCGATTGTCCTTTAATTGGAAAAACTCTTTGCATCCTTGCGGGTGCGTAAAAAAGAGGTGTGACAGCTCTGGCGACTCTGCTGGGGACCATTAGAATTCGAGCTCGGAATAACTGTTGTATTTGGCATATTTTATTATCCGATTCTTTTACATGTTGGCATCAATGTGCAAATGTTGTTTTTACTGCTTTGATATTTTGTGAACTGTACATATAAATTGTGCCGGAACCAATCTCCTCTCCGAGTCTTCTAAATCATGAAGAAGGGTGCACTTCGTGTGACTTCTTTTCTGTATAGTGTCTAATTCCCATTTTAGAACGAGGTTTGGATAAGTTGCAAAACCGGTGAAGCTTCTGTATTCCCGGGTTGCTGCCTCCTCCTCGGCTCGAGCTGTCCGCTCGGGTAAGCCAAGTCTAGAACAGATAAACCCAGGTTTTTAAACCTAGAATAACAAAGCTTCATGCCGGATCCCTAGTAGGAAACGTTTATTTGCATCATGTCGCATTTGGCTTAGGGGACTCAACACAGGGGTTGGGTCCGTCTAGGACAGGTGACCTGAAATGAACAGACTATCCTGCTGCATCCTGTTTGTCTTGCGCATTTATCTGTTATAGACTTGCATGCTGACCGGCTTTTAGAGATTAAAAAAAAAAAAAAAAAAAAAAAGAAAAAAGAAAAAATGTGTTTTGTTCTTAAGATAGAAATAGCTTATTAGTAAAATGAATAAATAAATGATGTCGTTTGTTTCGTCAAAACCGAACTACGTGGGTTTGATTCTCATTGGATGTGAGATACGTAGGCAACCTCCATCAGGTCCAACTTCACCTTTTGAAAAATGGCCGAAAAATCAAAACTAACTTTTGTACTAAATAAGTCGGTGACGCTGTTTTTACAAATAGCCGAATGTTCCCGAAAGGGACGCCGGAAGGCTAATTTCGTATAAACGGCCACCTTTGGGTCAATTTTGATTTCGATCAATTTACCCCACAGCCTTAAAAGCCTTCGTCCCCGAGACGTTGAAAGGCCGTGATTGAAAACTGATTTTTTTATTTTTTTTAGCAAAACAAAGTTGTTTTCTTATTTAAATCACCTTAATAAATGTGCAGGATGAGCACGAATCAGAATAAATCATTTTCAATCTTTAGTGAGATCCCTCAGCAGCTCCGTATATGGTGGAACGATTTGGAAGACAGTAACAAAAAGGTCGTAGGGAGAATTTTGGGAGGTTTGGTTGATCTGTTGAATATCGAGCCAAGGGAGGACATCATCAAGGCACTGGTATCTTTCTGGGATCCGACCCGCAATGTGTTCCGTTTTGTTGACTTTGAATTGACGCCCACATTAGAAGAAATTGCGGGCTATGCAGGACTTAATGGGAAATTAAGAGGGCAATACCTGCTCTCACCAAGACCGGTATCTCCACATGGGTTTTTGGATCTGCTGAGCATTAGTCGGAAGGTGAAAAGTGATGATTTGCTGAAAGGGTATTGCGACCTCCAATTCTTATATCAACGGTACGGCACTCCTCGGGGTTTTGAAGAGTCAAACCTCGGACTGACTCACGCAGGGAATAGAACCAAGTGGGAGGCCAGACGAATTCTAGCATTCATAACGACATTCTTGGGGATTGTGATTTGTCCGCGCGAAGATAAGAAAATAGAGATAAGTCTGGTAGGAATAGCCGATGTTGCAATCAAAAAGGCTACCAGCACGGTGGTCCCTTTGGTTTTGTCCGAAATCTATCGAGCCTTGACTGTATGCCGAGAAGGGGCAATTTCTTCCAAGGTTGCAATCTGTTACTCCAATTATGGATGCAAGAACACCTCCATCACCGAACACAATACATGAACCATGGGTTGACCGGAAAAATCTGTATCAGGGGTTTCGAAGAACGGATGATGGGTGCTGTATTCCCTGAAGGCGTCGAGGCATGGCTTGCACGACTGAGCTCAATAGAAGCCGATCGGATTGAATGGGCGTTCGGGTGGTTACCCGATACTGAAGTAATATATATGGCAGCCGAGGAGTGTTATATCCTTCTGATGGGGATCCGCAGTGTCCAACCATATGTCCCTCACCGTGTATTACGTCAACTAGGAAGGTTTCAGGTTATTCCTACCGATCAAGACCTGAGGAAGTATGCCATTGAATTGAGCCCGGGAGTTGCATTCCCCGAAGAGAAGATTAGAAGGCTGTGGCACGAGTGTCGGTTCCTTGAGCCTAAAACCATGGTCCGGGAACTAGCCAAGGGAGAGGTGGATCCAAAGTACAACGTGTGGTTCGGGAAAAGATTTCAGATTCGTCGAAAATGTTCTAAAAGAGCCCATGTCCAACAATTCACGGAAGATTCACGGGAACAATGGGATTGGTTAGCAAAGGAGGAAGGGTACAGGACGAAGATTGGCAGGATAGAACAGCAGGTCCGGGACCTTCAGTTCGAGAAGAACATGCAAGCTGCCACCGACGAAGGAGACAAAAAGAAGTTGGCACAAGAAAATGACTTCTTGAGAGCTCAAATCCAGCAAATGAAAAGAGATGCTGACAGACAGTCGAGGAGTCGGGCCGACGAAAAATTGATAAGGGGTTTGAGAAGCCAAGTCACCGACGTCCAAAGAGAATTGGACGAGTCAAAAGCCCAAATAACGAGGATCCGTGCTAGCTGGAAAAAGGAGGCACATCAACATGCACTTCACTTAAAGCGGGTGGAAGAAGATTACACCGATATCATCACTAACCTGAGGGAAGCAAATGTTGTCCTTAGGGAGCGGGTTTTCAAGCAAGCCCAAGATGCCAGAGCAGACCTCGACCGCTGCCACAATTTGATGGCCCGACTGCAAAGACAAGTGGATAGGCTCCTAGATCAAGTCACCAACAATGCTCGAAGATTGGGGGCGAAAAACCAGCAAATAGAGCGGCTGCTCGGAGAAAGGGACATGATCAAGGATAGAATTGGAGAAATCGGGCACTATGTCACCATGAAGTGCCTAGCTTGTGAACGAATGCCCCGCGCCGACCTTTTCGCTTCAATTATGGGTTATGTTCATCGGATCATGGAAGAGTTGAGGAAACTGCACAAGGGCCTCACACCAAGGCCTGCGGCAAGGCCGAATGATGCCTCGCGGGCCCCCAGGGAATTTAGGGCATTAGATTTTTGATTGAAAATGTATTTGGAAATGTTGAGTCAAGCCAGTTGGCAGTTCTATCTTTACTTTCCCCAGTCAAGCATTTTCTTTTGTTTTGTTGATTGTTGTAAGACGTGTTTTGTAACTACCCGGTTTTATTGGATATAAAAGTTACTGAATTTTGCCACAATCTTGTTACCAGAACTACGCTCGGTCTGATTCACGCGGGGTCGTGATACGTAGGCAATCCACATAAGATTCGACCACCACTAAAAAAGAAAGAAATCCATGGGTTAAATAACAATAAAGGCTTGCAAAGATAGTCGAAAAAGAAAAAAAAAGAGAGAAGAAAAGAAAGAAAAAGAAAAAGGGCCGGAATGACGCATGTTAAAGAGTACACGTAGAAAGGGTTATTTGGTTAGGTGCATTGCATCCAACGTGCTATAACATATCTATCAAACTCGGTGAACTAACAAGTTTGTTGCGTATTCCAGAAAGTTTAGCAGTTGGTTTGACAGAATATCCTGGCCAGCCATCACTACCGTACTAGATCCAAAGGACCAGTTACAGTAAGCATGTCGAGTTCCGGCAAGAGTCTTGAGGAAGAAAAATCCGAGCTACAAATCATGAAAGAAGAGGTAGACCGGTTAAAACAACAGATAACAGAGATGCACCTGGCCTGGGCCAGGGAACAGTCTTCACCAAACCGCCCTACTCTCGCCTCGGCTCCGGAACATCCGCCCATCGATCCTTCAACAAGCGCCCCGAGCTATCCATACTTTCAGGGGGAAAATCCATATGCCACCCACATTCCACCAGCCAAACCAAATCCTCCTCCAGTCGCCCCTGTTTTTGTAGCACCTCCACCTGCTCCTCTGCAAAGGCCGGCCAGCGAGCCATATGTTCGGATCCATGACAACTCTTACTATCCTCCAGAGCCTACTTTCAGGGCTCCTGAACCACAATCACATACACCTCACTGGGATAATCCGGCAGAACCGGAAAAACACTTCCAAAGTTCGGAACACGAGGAAGTTGTCAGAAAAGTTAAAAGCCTGGAGCAGTCCTTCAGGAACATGCACGGTTTAGGCAACCAGGTCAGCGTCGCCTATAAGGATCTGTGTCCATTTCCGGACGTCCAGTTGCCGGCAGGATTTAAAATGCCCAAATTCGACCTATACGAGGGGCATGGTGACCCAGTGGCCCACCTGCGGGGGTTTTGCAGTAAAATGAGAGGGGCCGGAGGACGGGACGAGCTTCTGATAGCCTACTTCGGCCAGAGTCCGGGAGGATCGGCGTTGGAGTGGTACACTAGACAGGATCCCAGTAGATGGTTTACGTGGGATGATCTGGCTCAAGCTTTTATCGGCCAGTTCCAATACAATCTTGAGATAATCCCCGACCGCCTATCATTGCTAAAATTAGAGAAGAAGCCCGCTGAAAGCTTCAGGGAATTTGGTTTCCGTTGGAGGGAACAGGCGGCCAGGGTGGATCCACCGATGAGAGAGAGCGAGATGGTGGACTACTTCTTGCAGACATTAGAGCCCACCTACTTCGGACATCTGGTAACGTCCGTAGGCAAATCATTCACCGAGGTGATAAAAATGGGGGGTATGATCGAGGAAGGTTTGAAGGCCAACAAGATCATGAGTTACTCAGCACTGAAAGCCACCACTCAGGCTATCCAAAGTGGTACTGGAGGAGTACTGGGGAAAAAGAGGAGAGAGGAAGTTGCGGCCGTCGAGTCCGGGGCATGGTTCGGAAATAGAGGCCCCGCACCCCAATATAGCCCACCCCAACCTCACCACCAAAATTACTCCCACAACCCATATAGCCACCCGCAACACTACTATCCCGCACCTGATCCCCATTTTACTGTCCACCATGCACAGTCCTATTCTGCACCTCCCGTTCATGCACCGTGGCGTGCACCAAACCCCCAGAACAATCATCCACCCCCAAGAGCTTACAGAAACCCCTCGGGCGCGAGTTTCCGTCCGAACCAGGCATTCAGGGGCGACAGGGCGCCGAGGCCAAAGACTTTCACTCCCTTAGGAGAGTCTTACACTAGTCTGTTCCACCGGTTAAAGCAGGTAGGGTTGCTGAATCCGGTTGAAGCTAAGCTGCCAAACCCTCTTCCGAAGAACCTGGACCATTCAGTAAATTGTGCCTACTGCTCGGGATGTCCGGGACATGATACAGAAAAGTGTTGGAGGCTGAAGACGGCCATCCAGGAGCTCATTGACACCCGCAGGATCGAGGTCCAGACTCCAACAGAGCCCAACATCAACCAAAACCCGCTTCCAACTCATCATGAGACCAATATGATCGAGTTGGTACGGGCGGAGGAAGGAAAGGAGAAAGCCTCTCAGACTGTAATGATGATTAAGTCTAGCGGGCAGGAACGAGAAAAGGGCCAAGCCTTGATGAGTCGCCCAGTTGCAAGAAAGACATACCAGGAAAGTCGGAAGCAGGAAAGGAAAGTGTGAACGAAGTACCGGTGAATCCGGCCAAGATAGTCGTACCAGGGGCAGCAATCAAGCCCATCTTGACAGTAGCAGGCGTTCGAATGGATCCTTTCATCATCCAGCCGGCAACACAGTTGCCAGTAACTGATAGCCGGGCTGTCCCGTGGAATTATGCTCGGATTACAACGACCTACAGAGGAAAGGAGGTGAAAGAGGAAGTTTGTGAAGCCCAAGGGTTGACCCGCTCGGGGAGATGTTTTGCCCCTGCGGAATTGAGGAATACCACTCCGGCAGTATTGAAAAAGCCGGTCACTGATGAAGAGGCAGAAGAATTCTTGAAAAAGATGAAGCTGCATGACTACTCTGTTTTAGAGCAGTTGAAGAAGACTCCGGCGCAAATATCATTGCTATCCTTGCTGATACATTCTGAAGAACATCGGCAAGCATTGATGAAAGTCCTGAATGAGGCACATGTACCGGATAAAATCTCAGTGAGCCATTTGGAGAAGATCACCAATCGGATCTTCGAAGCAAATCGGATCACCTTCACCGATGACGAGTTGCCTGAGGAAGGCACTGAGCATAACAGGGCTTTATATCTTACGGTAAAGTGTGAAGAGGCGGTGGTTACCAAAGTCTTGGTCGATAATGGGTCCAGTGCTAACATTTGTCCTCTCTCTACACTGGGCAAATTGAAGGTAGACATCGGCAGGGTACGCAAGAACAGCGTATGTGTTCGAGGGTTCGACGGAGGAGGCAAAGCGTCGGTTGGTGACATAGTGCTAGTTTTGACAATTGGGCCAGGTGGAGTTCACCATGGAATTCCAGGTGCTGGACATGGTGGTGTCATATAACCTCCTAATAGGGCGACCATGGATTCATGCCGCAAGAGCAGTTCCATCCAGCTTACACCAGCTCGTCAAGTTTGAATGGGACCAGCAGGAGATCGTCGTCCATGGAGAGAACGATCCACAATCGGGCACCATCATTCCCTTTGTTGAAACAGAAGAAGATGTTGGGCCGTGGGTATATCAGGTCTGCGATGTGGTGTCCGCCAATCGAGTTCCCGAAGGGGAATGCATTCCCGGCGACAGAACAATTACCGCGGATGTTATGGTGGCGCATGAAATGTTGCGACATGGTTTCGTACCCGGTAAAGGTCTAGGTGCATCTCTCCAAGGAATTATACAACCGGTATCAGTGGTCGAGAACTTGGGAACCTTCGGCTTGGGATTCCAGCCAACCTCAGAGGACATCCGGCGAGCAAAGAAGAGTAAGCAGAAGACATGGGTGCTCCCAAAGCCTGTTCCACGCCTTTCCCAATCTTTTATCAGGTCCGGAGCAAGAGGACATCCAGCGACAAAGATTCCCGGTCCTACGATCGGGCCAGATGAAGAGTTCTTCAGGAAGTTCGAGGACCTATTCACAGATGTATGTATGCTCGAGGACGGTGAAGGATCTAGTCACGCCGAGATACAATTCGTGGGACCAAAGGCAAAACTGAATAATTGGAAGGCTACTCCTCTCCCGGTCCGGAAGGAGTCTTGGTAGTTTGTCTTGGATTGTTTTTCTTTCGAAATGTTGTGTTGGGGGTTTGTCCCCGGAGTAAAATCCTGTTGTTTTGTTCATTTCTGGTTTAAGTTTGCAGTTTGTTTTCCCTTTGTACAATTCCCATCAATGAAATTTGGTTCCTTCGTGTCTAATTTTGTTTATCTTTTCTTCTTTTTACTTTTCTGAACAGCCTTCTTGCAACTGATCTTAATGATATGGCGTGCTTAAAGATTAATCAACCCAGTCTAGAAAGTCAATCGGGTTTGGAAATAATAACACATGAAATAAGAAGTGACGAGAGTGAGTCGGAGTACGGCGATGATGAAGCCGTAGAAGAAATCGGTGAAGAATTAAGTCACTTCGAGGAAAAGCCCAAACCGAATTTAAATGATACCGAGGCCGTTAATCTAGGGAATGCTGATGACGTCAAAGAAACCCGGATAAGTGTCCATATTGAACCCAATCCGAGAGAAGAATTGATCAAAACACTCATGGAGTTTAAAGATATTTTCGCATGGTCGTACGACGACATGCCAGGACTCAGCACTGATCTAGTGGTTCATAGATTACCCACCGATCCGGCATATCCTCCCGTCAAGCAAAAGCTGCGGAAATTCAAGACGGAGATGAGTGTGAAGATTAAGGAGGAGGTAACCAAGCAGGTTGCAGGCGAAAGTCATTCGTGTCACTCGATACCCTGAATGGTTGGCTAACGTAGTGCCGGTGCCAAAGAAAGACGGAAAGATCGGGGTATGCGTGGACTATCGCAATCTCAACAAGGCAAGTCCTAAGGATAATTTCCCACTTCCCAATATCCATATCCTGATTGATAATTGCGCCGGACGCGAAATTGGATCCTTTGTGGACTGTTATGCGGGATATCATCAGATTTTGATGGATGAAGAGGACGCAGAGAAGACGGCTTTTATCACACCGTGGGGGACTTATTGCTACCGAGTGATGCCGTTTGGTTTGAAGAATGCAGGAGCAACATATATGAGGGCGATGACTACGGTATTCCATGACATGATACACAAGGAAATTGAGGTGTACGTGGATGATGTGATCATAAAATCCAGGCGTCAAGAAGACCATGTTGCTGACCTCAGGAAGTTCTTTCAAAGGCTTCGAAGGTACGACATCAAGCTTAATCCGGCCAAATGCGCATTCGGAGTTCCATCGGGAAAGTTGCTAGGATTCATCGTCAGCCGACGGGGCATTGAGTTGGACCCGTCCAAAATCAAGTCCATTCAGGAGTTAGCCCCGCCGAAGAATAAAACAGAGGTAATGAGTCTGATGGGAAGGTTGAATTACATCAGTAGGTTTATTGCCCAGCTTACGGCAACCTGTGAACCCATATTCCGCCTATTGAAGAAAGACGTCGCGATAGAATGGACGGCAGAATGTCAGGAAGCGTTTGACCGGATCAAAGGGTATCTGTCAAATCCACCCGTACTAGTGCCGCCTGAGCCAGGTAGACCCCTGATTCTTTATCCGACGGTCTTGGAGAATTCGTTTGGCTGCGTACTGGGGCAGCATGATCTTACTGGCAGGAAGGAAAGGGCCATTTACTACCTCAGTAAGAAGTTTACAGTCCACGAGGTCAAGTACACTCATCTAGAAAAGACATGTTGCGCCCTGACTTGGGTAGCCCAAAAGCCGAAACACTACTTGTCTTCTTACACCACGTACCTCATTTCGCGGTTGGATCCGCTGAAGTATATTTTCCAGAAACCCATGCCTACGGGGAGGTTAGCAAAGTGGCAAATATTACTTACGGAATTCGACATCATATACGTGACAAGGACGGCTATGAAAGCTCAAGCCCTGGCCGATCACTTAGCCGAGAATCCCGTTGATGACGAATACGAACCTTTGAGGACGTATTTTCCAGATGAGGAAGTATTGCAGATTGAGGGGTTGGAACTAACCAAGGATCCGGGATGGAAGCTCTTCTTCGATGGAGCGGCAAACGCAAAAGGAGTCGGAGTAGGGGCTGTGCTCATATCTGAAACAGGACATCATTATCCTGTTACTGCTCAACTGCGTTTTCACTGTACCAATAATATGGCTGAGTACGAGGCATGTATCTTGGGGTTGCGATTAGCGGTGGACATGGATGTACGGGACGTCTTGGTCTTGGGGGACTCGGACCTTCTAGTACATCAGATTCAGGGAGAATGGGAAACCAGAGATTTAAAGCTTATCCCATATCGTCAGTGTTTGCATGATTTGACCAAACGCTTTCGATCGGTAGAATTCAGGCACATCCCAAGGATGCATAATGAGGTTGCCGACGCGTTGGCTACTTTAGCGTCAATGCTACATCACCCGGACAAGGTTCGTGTCGATCCGTTACATATCCATGTCCGGAATCAACATGCTTATTGTAATATGATAGAGGAAGAGGTGGATGGTGAGCCATGGTTTCATGATGTCAAGGAATACCTCGGGTTAGGAGTATACCCAGAGCAAGCAACTGGAGATCAAAAGCGAGCTATTCGGCGGTTGGCGAACGGATTTTTCCTTAGTGGAGGGGTGCTGTACAAAAGAACCCCAGACTTGGGATTATTGAGATGTATAGATGCAAGTCAAGCCACAACAGTTATGACGGATATACACTCGGGAGTTTGCGGACCACACATGAGCGGATACGTATTGGCAAAGAAGATTCTTCGAGCAGGATATTATTGGCTCACTATGGAGCGGGATTGTATAAGTTTTGTGCGAAGATGCCATCAGTGTGTCAGATACACGGAGATTTGATTCATTCTCCGCCGACCGAATTGCATACAATGTCCGCACCATGGCCGTTTGTCGCATGGGGTATGGATGTTATTGGACCTATTGAGCCTGCAGCTTCCAACGGTCACAGGTTCATTCTGGTAACGATTGATTATTTTACCAAGTGGGTGGAGGCCAAAACATTCAAATCAGTGACCAAGAAGGCGGTAGCGGACTTCGTACACTCCCACATCATTTGTAGGTTTGGAATTCCAAAAATGATCATTACAGATAACGGTGCAAATCTTAACAGTGGATTGATGAAAGAGGTATGTCAACAGTTCAAGATTACACACCGAAATTCCACACCGTATCGTCCAAAAGCAAATGGTGCGGTCGAGGCAGCAAACAAGAACATAAAGAAGATATTGAGGAAAATGGTAGAAGGATCTAGGCAATGGCATGAAAAGTTACCATTTGCGCTGCTGGGTTATCGCACTACCGTCCGGACTTCGGTAGGTGCAACTCCTTACTTGTTGGTATACGGGACTGAAGCAGTAATACCCGCAGAAGTTGAGATTCCATCCCTCCGAATCGTCGCTGAAGCTGAGATTGATGACGACGAGTGGGTCAAAACCCGATTAGAGCAATTGAGCTTGATCGATGAAAAGAGATTGACAGAGCAGTATGTCACGGCCAATTGTATCAAAAGAGAATGGCGAGAGCATATAACAAGAAGGTACGTCCCGGGAGATTTGAAGTGGGACAGCATGTGCTGAAGAGAGTTCTACCCCATCAGGCCGAAGCGAAAGGCAAGTTCGCTCCAAATTGGCAGGGACCTTTTGTGGTGACTAGAGTATTATCCAACGGCGCTCTATGTCTGACCGATGTCGAGGGAAGATGCACCGATATGGCTATCAATTCTGATGCAGTTAAGAGATATTATGTGTAATTCTTTAATGCATTTGTCAACGTTTGGTTTCGTTTGTGTGTATTTGGCATTTTTCGGAGAATGAAATGACAGAGGCAATTTTTCTACTACCCAAACACTTTAACCTTTGTTTCCCCATTTGAGCCTTAATTATTCTTTCATATACCCTCTTTCGGAATCATCAAGGAAGATGTGTAACAGAATAGAAAAGAAACAAAGAAGTAATACAAGAAAAAGTGAACTACGTTCGACCTGATTCCTCGAGAAGGATACGTAGGCGCCACACGGCTCGGTCATAATAAAATAAAAATCAAAAATCCCCCAAGCAACAAAACTGGGGCAGAAGTCATTGTTTCGTTTGAAAGATAGTGTGGATTCCGAAAGTTGTAATAAGCTAACCGTTGAGGCTAAACCCCTTTCTTCAGCCTCACGCGCAGAAACCATATCAAGAACCAGAAAGACCTCTCGATCAGTATTTGAGAAGTGCCGAGTCATGTGAATGAAAGCCAAGAGTGACATCCCGACCTTCGATTGAACCCAGGATGCAAGCCGAAAGGGGATAACGCTCTAGAGGGAATCTCAGGGGGATACCCCGCCGCAGGGAAAGAAAGCATAAATGAGAGAGTCTTAATGGTGAAAACCCTCGCGGGCACCTTAAGGCGAAGGAAGTTGAGAGAAGTAAAATGAGAGAGTCTTACGGTGAAAACCTTCACGGGCACCTTAAGGCGACGGGAGATAGAGAGAAATGAGAGAATCTCATTAGTGAAAACCCTTTGAAGGGCACCGTGAGGTGACAAGACGAGATGGTTACAAGATGTCTGCATGAGACAGGGTTTGGACATCCGTTTACCTCTAGCAGGAGGCGGCATCAGAAAGTGATTGACATGAATAGACTGGGTAGTTTAATCTCAAAGGCGCGGCATAACATTGGATCAGGCACACATTCAGATAAGTTTTCCTATTTTTGAGTTCAGAAAAGTTTTCTCTTCTTTTGTCATTTGCGGTCAGTATTCTTTTCTTTTCTTTCATTCTTTCGAAAATTGATTTTTCAAAACTTACTACCAAGTCTCCCAAAGCAGTATATTGAAAGTGAATAGGCGTGGAACGAGGCAATAAGACAGAAGTCGTTACGATAGTGAGATTGGGATGACAGGCTGAGTGGAAGGTTCGCAAGAGTTATGGAGTATGATGGACACATGTGGCATGTCCGAAAGATGATTTCACGCAACAGGTCACCGGCTAAAAGAGTCGGATCAAACCAAAGATTGGAATAAAAGGAAAAATGAGAGGTCGTTCGTGGAAAGAGTATCGTCCCCAGCAAGCACCAAACGTCGCCCGCAAAGTTCGAGAGGGGCCAAGCAGCTGAAAGAGAAAAGAAAATGGCGCCCAACAAGAGTGGCACGACCACTCGCGGCGTTTTGAAACTAACAATTTTTCTTTGATTTAAAGCAGGAAAAGAGGGGCCGACGGCAGAAAAGCGTACCGTCCAGAAGTTTATCACACTGGGGCAGAAAATTTTCTCTGGTTGCGAAAATTTTCTGGAAAGCAAGACTCGGAGGATAAGTGTAGAAAGCAACACAAGATGGGGCGATCCTTGAGCCGGGTATCATCGCCAGCAGTTATTGGAAAAAGAAAAATGGCTTCGAGATTCCCCCAGCAGTATTACATCCTATAATTTGATCAAGGAAACAAAAGCGTGAGTCCCAGAAGAGGTAGGAGAAGAAGGAAGAGAATGAGGGGTGAAGGAAACAAAGAATACTTCCTCGGCAGCATCACCCCCAGCAGGCGAGTAAACAGTTCCAAAAATATCCCCAGCAGCCAGAAGAAAAGTAATACGACCGGGGGAAAGCAATTCCAAGACAGGATAATTCAGAAGAAAAGGTGGTCCGAGAGGTAATGCAGGAACAAGGATAGGGTACAAGAGGCAAAGGAAGGTAATCAAGATAGGATGAAATCAGTGAAGTAGTAGTTGAAGTCAGGGAGCCCGCCTGGAGAATGGAGTGGCGATTTAATTTTGAAGTAGTAGTTGAAGTCAGGGAGCCCGCCTGGAGAATGGAGTGGCGATTTAATTTTGAAGTAGTAGTTGAAGTCAGGGAGCCCGCCTGGAGAATGGAGTGGCGATTTAATTTTGAAGTTATAGTTGAAGTCAGGGAGCCCGCCTGGAGAATGGAGTGGCGATTTAATTTTGAAGTTATAGTTGAAGTCAGGGAGCCCGCCTGGAGAATGGAGTGGCGATTTAATTTTGAAGTAGTAGTTGAAGTCGGGAAGCCCGCCTGGAGAATGGAGTGGCGATTTAATTTTGAAGTAGTAGTTGAAGTCGGGAAGCCCGCCTGGAGAATGGAGTGGCGATTTTAATTTTGAAGTAGTAGTTGAAGTCAGGGAGCCCGCCTGGAGAATGGAGTGGCGATTTAATTTTGAAGTAGTAGTTGAAGTCAGGGAGCCCGCCTGGAGAATGGAGTGGCGATTTAATTTTGAAGTAGTAGTTGAAGTCGGGGAGCCCGCCTGGAGAATGGAGTGGCGATTTAATTTTGAAGTTGTAGTTGAAGTCAGGGAGCCCGCCTGGAGAATGGAGTGGCGATTTAATTTTGAAGTCGTAATTGAAGTCAGGAAGCCCGCCTGGAGAATGGAGTGGCGATTTAATTTTGAAGTTGTAGTTGAAGTCAGGGAGCCCGCCTGGAGAATGGAGTGGCGATTTAATTTTGAAGTTGTAGTTGAAGTCAGGGAGCCCGCCTGGAGAATGGAGTGGCGATTTAATTTTGAAGTTGTAATTGAAGTCAGGGAGCCCGCCTGGAGAATGGAGTGGTGATTTAATTTTGAAGTAGTAGTTGAAGTCAGGGAGCCCGCCTGGAGAATGGAGTGGCGATCTGTTTTAATTTGGTAGAGGAAAGCGGTAGAATGTAACATAAATCTCCGGCATGAATCCAAGTTTGTAAGAAGAGAAGAAGCATCAGAAGGAACGCCAAGTCAGAGAGGATGGCAAGGAGCGCGACAAGATCAAGTTAAAAAGGATAGATAAGAACTTGTAGTACTGTAACTTAGTCTAGCTTCTTGTTGTTCGTTTCCTAGGGCGGTGTAACAAGGAAATCAGCGGAGCAGTGGTAACAGCAGTAACAGCGGCAGTAGCAGTAACAGCGAGATCGCAACAGTCATGGTAGTCCCAGCTACCAGAACTTCCCGAACTACATTGACCTGATTCCCTTTTAGCCAGGGATATGTAGGAGACCTTTGAAGCAAGGTTCGGTCAAAACTTTTCCAAAAAATGCTTCATACGGAGTGCTCGAACGGGCAAAAATCGCTTATGTCTGCTCACTTATCTTTGCACGAAAACTCTGCATGTTTACGCGCAAAGAGGGGCAGCTGTGAGCACGTGATTTTTGCCTTACCGGAGAAGTACTCCCAGAAAACTCAAAATAAAAATAGTTTCGTGTTAGGTATGATTTTTGTGTTATTTTATCTTGAATTTACGTTTTTCTTGTGCATGTTTATTAATAAAATACAAAAATATACATTAGGTTTTGCATTTTTATGTGTGGTTTACATTTAAGTGACATGTAATTGTGTGGGTTAATTGTACGCATATATATATATATATATATATATACATGTACATATATATATGTGTAGTAATGATATCAAATTTGGGCCATAGTTTCGTCCAGAAAAACCAGGCCCAAGCAAATCCCAGTCCGTCTAGCCCAAATACCCATCCAAAGCTTCAGCCTGTGTAACACTTGATCTGGACCGTTGGATTTTATTATCCAACGGCCCAGATTAATCCTTTAATTCCAAAATACATTCAGCCTATGACTTAACCAAACGACACCGTTTGGTTTAAGTGAGGAGATCCTGATCGTTGATCAAGTTTGATCCAACGATCAGGATTTAACTTCTCCAAAACATATATAAACTCATTCCATACCCCGCCCCCCCCCCAAGCCAGACCCCCCCTCTCCCTTCACCTCCCTCAGGAGCTCTCAGAGACCTAGCGTAACGCCGCCGTGCCCCGCCTGCCGGAAATCGCCTCACGGCGGTTCCGGTAGGCCAATCACCACCAAACCAATGCCAAAACCTTCCCCTCACCTCCCCCATCACGAACCCAGCCTCCACTAACCTCGAATCATGCCGGAGCTCCTCGAATCTTCATTTGAAGATTCGAGTCAAACTCGAACCAATGCCAAATCACCCCAAATTCACACCACGGTCTCCTCACACCTCCCCCACACTCCCATTGACATTGGTTTGCTTCGAATCTAACCAAAAATGCAAAAGCCCCAAATCCGAGCCCAAGAACCCTAATTTTGAAGAAACTCAATTCAAGCCGGGTTAACCGTAATTGAAGTCCAAGGGACTTTAGTCTAGGTGTTCTCAATCGAGAACATCTTGATTAAAGCCCGTTTGGCTTCAATAATGCCACATCTTAGTTCGAAGCTTGGTCGGCAGATTTCTTACGAGGTATTCATTTCTTCTTTGGTCAACTTAATTCGATTTTGTGAATATGTGTGTTTGTTTTATTCATTGCTTCAGTTCTCATGCTTTTAATTTCTCATATCCGTTGGTCTGTTCTCCTCATTTGAGGCCTTTTATTTGGCCAATTCCCTCTGTTTTCAGTAGTTAAAATGAATCATAGGTTCAATGTGATTAAAGTCGTCAAGGAATTAGTTCGTAACATTGATCCCTGAAGCCGCCTGTATGCAATTCATCAGTGTAGGGGTTGGTTATTGTTTGATTCAGATTAAAGGGAATTAGTTGGTTGTAGTTAACAGTTTAATTTTTAAATCACACACCCATACAAGGGCTAGTGGAACCTGCACAGCAGGGTATCCCACTGATGCCCTGCCACCAGCCTTATTGTTTAATGCTGGAGGCCATACCTTTGGACAGTAGATAGTGGGGTTTGCAGGGAATATGATGGGTTGGGGAGTCAGGGTAGGGGGTAACCTTAGGGGCTGTTGGTCAGCTATAAGAAGAGGAATACCTTAGTAACTAGGGGGATATGCATATTAGAGATACCTGAGAGTAACTAGAGCACTTGAAGAAAAATAGATACAAGGATACATATAGAAGCAGAGAGAAAAGAACAGTAGAACCTGGAGAGAAAATAGACAGCAAACTGCATTTCGATACACATATAGAAAGATACAGAGAAAGGCTACTGTGTCATTGGTTTTGGAGTCACTGTTTCATCGAGTTTCTTGGCTACTATCTCGTTGCTTTGATTCAATAGTTGAGTTGTTTTGGCCATTTGATTGCTTGTTGTTCTTGTGTTGGTGGTGTTGTGCCATTGTTGTAGTTGGTTCAGTGGTTGAGGGCTGTGGTAGTTCCAGTGATTGACTGTGCTGGTTTGGTTCATTGTTGTTGCTGTGGTGCTCATTTGGGGCTGTTTGGTCAGTAGTGTTGTTGTTCTTGGTCGTTTTGGTTGCTGGTTGGTCTATAGTTTGCTGCCCGGGGTTGGTTGTTGCTGTTGTTTCATTATTTTGTTGCTGTTGGGTCTGTTTGTTGCTGCTTGGTCCAACATTGTGCTGGTTCAGTGTTGTTGAGGTTGGTCCAGTTTGTTCTTCTTGGTTGCTTGTTGCTGTGCTACTTGGCTGTGATTGCCATTTGATTGCTGCCTGGCCATTACTGTTCCATTAGTCCATTAGTTGGTAGAGTTTGAAGAATTTGATCATTGTTGGGTTGTTGGGGTTATTAGCTGGTTCACCATTTGTTTTGGTGTGGAGTTGTTGCTGTTACTGTTCCTGTTACTGTTGCGGCATCGCCATTGCTCACTCTTCTTTGTTCTTTCGCATTCCAGGTACACATCTCTGTTATTGTAATTCCTTGGTTCAAAAAGAATGAAGCCTGAAGTTTATGTTTGAAGTCTGTTGAATCATGTAGTCGTCCAAAGTCTATGCTTGATTACGTTCTATTACTGTCTAATTAAATTTGTATTGCTAGTTTTGTTACGGAAAATGTAGCTAGACCAAAGATACACTATCATTAGATATGCACGTAAACCCGAATTAGTCTGTTGTATCTCTGTTCAATCTTCCCTACTCATGTGTGTAATCTCCAAACCTGTTAAATGATAGACCTTATGTTACAAGCAAGATTAGTTAGGGAATTGTTACTCAACGGAATGACGTAATTAGATTAAAAAGAGTCGGGGGTGCATTTCATGCGACCCGACCCCAATTTTGGGCAAGAGTAAACAAAGCGTGTTAGGAACCACAGGCGCATTTCATGTGGTGTGGTTCGTAGCAAGTTTTAAGTAATTTGGAATCAACTCTTAAGTAAGATACAGTGGGATGTAGTTCGCTTTAGATTTGAATCAAAGGTACGCCTCGCCCAATAGTTACACTAATCGCATAGCCGTCATAAATGTACATATAAATACTTAGATTCCGAGATGCGTCGTTTCTTAACGAATATCACGCCTTTCTCAACAGTGTAAATAAGTAGTCGATCCGGGCGCATATTTTAGTCTTACCTTTTTAAATACGGGTGTGCATTTCATCCAAACCCCGAAATGTTGAATAAGAATATGTTGAGGATCCGGGTGCATTTCATGTGACGTGATTCGAAAGCATATTTTTAAGCAACTTTCTCTTTCGTAAATCACAACCAATAATAAAAGCGGTAAAGGGGTATTAACTTGCACTAAGTACATAATTGTAAAAAGCAGATAGATAAGCCAAACACGACAGTTGAGCGACCGTGCTAGAACCACGGAATTCGGGAATGCCTAATACCTTCTCCGGGTTAATAGAATTCCTTATCCGGATTTCTGGTTCGCGGACTGTTAAATAGAGTCATTCTTTTCCTCGATTCGGGATTTAACCGGTGACTTGGGACACCATAAATCTCCCAAGTGGCGACTCTGAAATAATTAAAATAAATCCCGTCTCGATTGTCCTTTAATTGGAAAAACTCTTTGCATCCTTGCGGGTGCGTAAAAAAGAGGTGTGACAGCGGTGTCAGCATATATTGTGCCTCCGACATCCCTTTGAACAGGTTTGTTGAGTATGCTGCTCAAGGTGTTTGTTAACCACTCTTCCAATAGCCTTTTACAGCCGGTGATGCTTCTGCAGCTGCAGATGTTGAGGTCCCCTCTCGCGCGACACTCACGTTTTCGTGCGGGGGGTGAGGTATCTCCCTGTGGTGTAGCGCTTGGCGTTGTATTTTCGTTGTCTTCCCGGCCGACTTCGTTGACAGAATTCAGAAGGTTGTTCGTGACGCCTGCTATTGCTTTTAACCTTGCTTCCCCTTTCCTGCCGTTGTTGGTCTTTGCGAGGCCAAGAAGAGGTGATTATCCCTTTCAAGGATCTAGACAAAACTAAAGTCTCAGTTAAAGAAATCCCTACAGACGGCGCCAAATTATTTGACTCAAAAAGATATTGGAACTTTTTTGAACAAATCAATCAAAGAGAATGAAGGGGTAAATCTTAGCTAATTATAATGAAAAGGTATAAGCGATAAATGCAGTAGGAAATATTTGTTGATCTCATGAAAGTTAGTGATCGCACAATGAGAATGCCAATTTTTAATATAGAAGAGGTATTACAATTCGAGTTCTTAGCTGAAAGAGTTGAAAAAGATCCCCCCCCCCCACCAAGGTGTTTTTTCCCTTATATATAAGGGCAACCCTCTTCTAAACCTTAGAAAATATACTATAAATAATATTCGCGAGTATATTCTTAATACCCCTATGGGGCCTACACTACTGCAAAAACTATACATCCTATGTTCGCTATTTGTCGTATTTGTTAATGGTTGTGGTCGTCCAAATTTTAACCCACATAAGTAATACATAAAAAAGATTAATAAATAAATTACAGCCTCTACATTTGTCAAGGAAAACAAAATAAAAATATTTCACATCGGTGTTCTCATGCGACGAATTTGGTAAGCATGCGTTGGCAGCGTTGCATTGCTGTCTAAATAAGGGATATATGGAGTATGGAATATTTTTGTACTTCTTACGTCCCACAAAAAAAGGTATTGTTTGTGGTACAAATTTTGTTAAATAAGCTGTTAAAAATTTAAAATAAAATTTACATGTTTACAAACATAAGCAATTACAACTTTGTGTAATTATAAATATTTAAAATATTTTAAAGGTGTTATGAAATATTATATTTTGTTGCGGATGTGTATACCATCTAAATAAGTTAATTCTCGCTATTCTTCTTCATTATTAGATAATTTCCACTACTTCTCACTATTATGTTGTGACTCCTACACCTGCATAACCTCCCCATAATCTTCCTCCATGATCTCAAATGTTTAATATCATGTTTGTGACATTCTTTTGTATGCCTTTATGTAATCGTATAAATAGAGGGTTTTGACACTACATTGTACACACTTGAAAAACACTTCAAGAAATAAGAATTTATTTTCTTTTTCTCTCTATATTCTTGTGTATTTGCTTATTTCATATTATTAATTTGAACTAAATTTCTTAACAAAATAAATAATAAAAGAGATTATTTGCCTCACCAAATAATAACAGTACTATCTTCTTGGAAAGAGAGTAAATATTTAAACATTTTCAGTAAAAAATGATCAACGGATAGTCAATTATTTTATGGAGAAAAGAAATCTAAATCGTGGCTGTGGTCCCTCCCTAAACTTTTGTGGGCCTTTCGGAGTCCATGAGGCCCAGGATGAAGATCACAGGTTTTCCGCTCATAAATTATGCAGAATGGACTTTTTTTTTTTTTTGAAATTACTGCATTTAGAATTATTTTGGAAAAATTGCATGTGCTAAAATTTTAAAGAAAGTTGGACAAAATTTTCATCGATCGCCAAAATTTTGTGGCGCTCGTCTGAAAAATTCTGATAATCTATCAAGATTTGTAATAAAATTCTAACGAGTAACGATCACCGTAACTCTTACGTGCTTTAAAATTCTGTCCAATGTACTTTAGATTTTTTTTGTTTCTAATATATTAAATTTTTGATATGAGTTTTTTCCCCCAAAACTTAGGTCACTGAATTTGTGTAATTCGCCCAAACGAATGAAAGTAAAATTAAAAAAAAAAAACTTATTATTTTTAGCCGGCGCCAGAAACTATTTATATTTGGTAGCCAAATATATATATATAATTAGTATAACTTTTGGATATAACTTTTGAATATAACATATAAAAATATATATAAAATACTTAAAATTTATATATTTTTCGACTATTATTTTAGAACGTGTCATCCTCACTAGCTAGAATTTAAGCACAGTGGGTCGTGGCCCATGATAGTTGCAGGGATACTTATGTCATTATATATATAGGTTAGTGATTGTCGGGAATCTTACATACAAACGTGCCAGGTGCTGAATATATTCATAAAATTCAGTATACCACATTATAACAACACCCAGTGGGAGTATTAATGTGGCGAAAATAATAATAATCGTGTCATGTCCATAACAATTCAACGGTAGCAATTAGATTATCACTGAACTGTGGATAATATTTGTATACATAATTGTAGACGTAATTTCAGAATGTAAATATGGTGAATTAAATATTATATTTTTATTACTTAACTCATTATGAATTTAATATTATTATATCAACATATGATGTTCAATGAAAATTTTCCACTTATATAAAAGCTCCGTGTGAAAATGTTAAATTTGTTGAGCCTGTACCTTATTTTTTATATCCACCACCGTAAAGATTCATGTCTTGAATTATAATTATAAAGTATAAACATCAGATTTAAGTAAAAAAAATTCGTTTTGTTGTAGCCTTCCTCTAGACCCCAAATACAAATTAACATATTGTTGCACGCCGATAATTATGTTTTCTCTTCGTTTCTTGACACAATTATTATGAACATTGCTCTAACATAATTTGTTTAGCAGAGTATTCATTGCAAAGGCTACAAGTTGGAGTTAATTTTAGTTGATAAGTAGTAATGATTATATGACAGGTGAAGGAAAAAACAAACAAAGTTGAATCACTAATCTCTCCATTTCAAAATATCATTTCCTATAGGAAATCGCTTAACAATATCTCCTCTCAGTCTCAGCAAGATAACTTTAACAAGTTAAGTGTTTATTTATGAATGAATTTGAATTTAATTGCCTTCGTTGAACGTCTTATTCAAAAAATTAAATAAGTAGTCCGTATATTGATATCATATTTATTGTCATGTTCCAGATTTTTTGGACCCATTTCTTGGAATTGACTTTTCGAAAATGTAGAATATAGCATTAAAGGGTAAACACCAAGTGGAGATGAGTGGGCCATTCTCTTTTTTCAGTTTATCTAACCTATTCGAGGTTATATTTAGGTCTCATTTGGTTGCACTTAGGCCTTATTTGTTTATACTTAATGGAGGTCTTAATCATTCAGATATCAGATATTAAGTGCGTTTGTTTTTAAAATTTGAATCTTAATTATTCAGATCTTAATCATTAAGTATGTTTGTTTTTATTACTTCACAACCACTTAATGAGTCTGAATAGGTCTGTATGATTCAGATCTATAACAGAGACTTAATTTCATTAAGATGCTATCATATATTTATTATTAACTGCCGCCACCGCCTGCCATTATCAACAACCACTATGCCACCACCACCACCATACTCAACCAACCTCACCACTACCACCACCACCACCATGCCACCATCATCATCAATCATAGCCGCCACCATTATTGACCATCACCGCCCACTATCCCCACCACTTTGACCACCATCACCCACAATCAACACTCATCCCCCTCAACTAACACAATTGGCCACCCCATCACCACCAACAACCATGGCCGATACTGCCCATCATTATAACCTACCACCACCCACCCACATCTTCCTAAGTCACAACTACTACCACCACCCGCCATTATTAACTATTATCATCCACTACCACCACCACCATCACCATCCTGAAACATAATCGCCACCACTACCAATAACTACTAGTTACTAGCATGAACCACCATCATCAACCAATACTACCACCATCCACCGTTGTTAATCCGTATTCACCTGTTAACCATCACCACCAACAACTATCATATTTTTAAAAACTATAAATCTTATTGATAAAATATTAGATTAGTTAGTATTTCATTTGAATTTTCTGTTTATTAATTTTCAAATAGCGATAAATTTTATATATTCAGATGTTAAAAATCAAACAGTCTTTAATTATTTAGTAATCAGATCTTAATACACATCTTAATATATTCAGATGTATTCAGATTGAGATGTCTTAATCTTAATACACATCTTGATATTCAGATGTGTATTCAAATTCAGACGTCTTAATCTTAAAAAAAATAAATGAGGCTTTAATGGAGGTCTGAATCATAATCATTCAGACCTTAGATATTAAGTGTGTTTGTTTTTAAAGTCTGAATCTTAATTATTCAGTTCTTAATCATTAAGTGTGTTTATTTTTTTACTCAACAACCACTTAATGGGTTTGAATAGGCCTGTATGATTAAGATATGTTACACAGACTTAATTTCATTAAGATGCTATCGCATATTCATTATTAATTGCCGCCACCGCCTACCATTATCAACTACTACCATGCCGCCACTATCACCATACTCAGCCACCGCCGGCACCACCACCACCACCACGCCACCATCATCCATCACCATCCACCATCCCACCACTCCGACCATCATCACTGTCACTCACATTCAACACTTATCCACCTCAACTACGACAACCAACCACCTCATCACCATTAACAATCGCAGTCGGCACCGCCTATCATTATAACCTATCACGACCTTCCTCAATCACAAACCACCATTCACCATTCTTAACTATCACTACCTACCACCACCATCATCAATCATAATTGCCGCCACTACCAATCACTACTAGCTACTAGCATGAACCACCATCATCAAACAAAACTACCACCAACCACCGCCTTTAGTCGGCATTCACCCGTTAGCCATCACTGCCAACAACTTTCATATTTTAAAACTATATATTTTATTGATAGAATATTTGATTTTTTTTTAAATAAAGATAAATTTTATGCATTCAGATGTTAAAAATCAAACATCTTAATTTTTGGTATTCATATCTCAATACACATCTTAATATATCTAGATGTGTATTCAGATTCAGATGTCTTAATCTTAATACACATCTTGATATTCAGATTCATATTCAAATTCAGACGTCTTAATCTTAAAAAAAATAAATGAGGCCTTATTGTAAGTCTGTAATCTTTTTCCTTGAAAGTGTATTACTCCATATTTTAGAAGATTATTAGTGAAGGATAAAAGGAAAAAAGCATATTGTTAGAAACATCACAGAAACCAAAAGGCCATTCTATTGAACAAGTTTTATATAAACTCACAGAACTAAATTGACAAAGTAAATTTTTTTTAAAAAAAAAAAGAAAGGAAAAGAAACAAAAAGCTTAAATTTTGCGCACTAACAATATATAAATTTCTTGCACCATGAGATAAAGTTGTCCTTTCATAGCTTCATATGGTAAATTAAAAAAAATGGAAGAGCAGCCTGTTATATCCAATTAAATTGGATTAATAGTGTAAAAAAAATAAAAATTTGATATAACTTTGGTTGACCAACACTGTAAAATTCTATACCATGAGGTTAAGTTACGCGTAATAACATGAACTTATTCATAACAAACATAATGAGATAACTTGCTTATAACAGGTAAAATTTCATAAATAAAATACTCCAATTAACTACCAATCTATATAACTGTTTAACTCAAAAGCTATCGATTACTTTATAAGTTAGGGACAATCAAAAGTTGTAAAGGGGTAAATCGTAACCAACTATAATAAATCTCGAAGATAGATCTACGATTTATGTGTTACAAATCCTGACAAGATTATAGCGAGATTATGTGGATTATCAGTGAAAATCGCTGGGGAGATCAAGAAAGGAGTAAACATTGGAGAGAGGTTAATACAGAGAGAGATAGTCAGAAGTTGTATTATTAATAAACAACACTTGGTCTTACAATAAGGAAACCCCTTCTTTATATAGAAGAAGGGTTCCCTCGTCAAAACATAATTCATTTAAGGGCCGCTGACGTTCCAAAAATATAAAAGGGCGGAGAGGACAGAGTGCATGTGTAGGTGAGTTGACGTTACGCCTTCGTTGTTAAAGACGCACCCCCGATGCCATATGGGCATGGGGAAAAATATACTTGGCCTTTATTAGGCGTGGCCATGAAAGGAGGCGTACTCGACTTTCATTGATTATATCCGATTCGACCCCATACAATAACTAAGCCAAATTTCTTACTCCTTGTTCCAATTTATGTGAACATGTTTGACAGTGCATATAGTTTAAGAAAAAAATGAAGACTTTTGAAATTTGTCGCCTAAACAAGTCAAAAGGGGATCCAGAGTATTTGTGTGGTTATAAAAGCTTCTCATTAAGGGTAAAATTGTAAGTTTAAGCTAAATTGTTAACCAATTTAGAAAATGTCATTTTTCTTAAAAGATAAAAAAGGAAATAGATTCGCATAAACTGAAATAGAGGGAGTATATTACAAATGTATACTTACAACATAAATTATTTAATAAAACTAGCGTGGAAGTAGAGGTGATTAAGTTTAACCATGGTTAGAAAAGAGAATCAAAAAGAGGAGGGAATAAATAAACTACGTCATGATTCAAAAAAACAGGGAAGGGAAGGAGGAACTTAATAGATAATTGCAGATCCCCAATAAACCACACCTCGTATTTTAAAACCCCACAAAGAGTAAGGATATATAGTGGACATTGCCTCGTTACTCCTCAAATATAAAAAACATACTAATATATAGATAGCCTTATTCATATTGTCATCTCCTGCATTTACTTCCTCCCATTTCTATTCCCAAGGGGTAAAAGGAGAGAGTGAAAAACACACATAGATAGAGTTGGTTTTCCAGTCTTTGCTCTGCTATTTTTTGCTTGGGAGTGAGTGACTGTAAACTAAAACCCCATCTCTTAGTTTGATTAAAAAGAGAGAGAGAGAGAAAAAGAGACAGATCATCAGCACTGTTTCTTGAAATTTTTTCTTCAGCAAAATCATAAGGTAACTGAAATCATCTCATTCCATGAATCCGTATTTTGCGCTTCCATTGTACAAACCACTACCCTTACTTTCTTGTTCATCTGCAGTGACTACTCCTTGAACTAAAGCAGTAGTACTTCTCTGTCGTTTTCATTTTTTAACTTTTGAAAAACTTGTTTATATTTCTTGTGCAACCAGCTTTAGAGAGAATATTATCAGTCTACTATCAAAATGGGCAAAGAGTGGCTGTACTGGGGTAGCAGTGGCAGTGGTACTAGTAGTAGATCTACTCATAGAAGAAGAGGATCAAGAGGAGAACAAGTAGCTGTGAATAATAATGAAGAAGCTCCTCCTCCAGCTGGTTGCATGTGCTTACAAATCTTTGATTTACCTCATTTTCAGTTGGCTTTGAACCAGCAATCTCGTTCTTTCAAACCTCATTCAACTTCTTCTGATTTCCTTCAACAAGAACTAAAACCTTCTTTCCTCAAAGGTAACTTTTAACAAAATCACCCCCCAATAACTTTATGGGGTTCTTTCTCTAGCCTTCTTTTTGGTTATATGTGGGATTTTGACTTATTTGAGCTTCTTGTTAAAAAAAAAAATGCAGGACTTGAAGCACCAAGGAACAGCTTGGATTTAGAAGAGCCTGTTGTGGAACGGAAATCTGTGTCAAGTTCATTGTCTTCATCAACCATGAAAATAGACGACCAAAATTTGAATATCCCGGTTAGTATAATTGTAACCGTTACCTTCATTATCTTCACATTAATATTTTAATAAGCATTTCATTTCCCAATGTTTTAAAGATAAGACTTTTTTTTTGTTGGTTGTTTGGGGGAGTGTTAATGTTTAATGTTCTTTGAAAGTTGAATATTGTGATAATTATGGTGCTGTTTGAACATTTAATTAAAATGGTCTACGTAAAATAATTCAGGTGGGAATTCAAATCAGAACAAGCTGTGATTCCAGATCATCAAGAGTGTCAACGTCAACCTCAAGAACAAGGACAGATGATATTTCATCAGAATGTAGCAGCACCTCTCCAGCGGGGACCAAGACTCCAACTCTAGTAGCTAGACTTATGGGTCTTGATCTTCTCCCTGAAAATAACTCCCCTCGTGCTTCACTTTCTACTTGCAATAGTAATAATCCTCCACCAAAGTCCAAAAATGTGGTAAATAATCAGAGCTACGTCGGGCAGTCAAACAGTAAAAACAGAAGATGGAGCAACTTTGAAAGTAGTGATAATGGTACTCTGTCACTTCCAGAGACACCAAGAATATCTTCAGCTAGCAGGAGGTCAGATGTGGATCATTATCATCACAGGTTATCACTTCAAATCAACAAAGAGAATAACATGGGTGACGTATTTGAACATTCGGCTTATTCTAGCAGTAATATGGCTAGGAATAGGAGGATGAGCAGCTATGAAAATAATGAGAATTACAACAGAAGTCCAGGGTATTATGCTAGGCAAATTGTGAAGCAAGTCAAAGAAAGTGTTAGCAGAAAAGTTGGTCATGATATTACTAACACAAGTTTCAGAAGGAAAGATGACCAATTAGCTACTGCTAAATATGATGATCAAGTTGTTTTGCTTAAACCAAAGAAACAAACATCCAAAATTTTAGCCAAATTACACGGAGATGATCATGATTTTAGCCCAAGCAAGCAAACAACTCCTTCTTGCTCACCTAGGTTCAGATTCTTGGAGCCCAAGAGTACCAAACCAGTCAACTCATCCACGGCAAAAAGTCAAACTTCTCATTCTCCTAGATTTTCACCATTATCTCCACTTCCAGAGAACCCCACATTACCAGCTAAAATAGTCACAAAGCCCAAGTCTCAATGTTCACAACAAGAGCAAGTGAAACAGAACCACTATTTACAGAAGAATGCTATTCAAAAGGGAAAAGGTGATAAATGCCGCGGTAGTGCACAAGCTTGTGATGCTATTCGTAGCAAGAAAGAGGAACCATTTATTCGTTCAGCTGCAGCAACAAATAAAGACAAGAAGTGCAAGAAAACTCCATTGTCAAATCAACTTGTTAACAACAGCGTTCCCACCATTTTGCCATTAAAGAAAGACCCTTCTCCACCACCCACCAAATTACTCATTAAGCAGGTAATACAAATTTTTTCTACTATACTTTTAACTATTTGAAAGTTAAAGGTTTTCTTACCAATGACCACAATTTTATCAATTTTTTTTTACATATTAATTAAATTATCAATTATGATTAATTGTAACATTTTTGAATTACCTTTTAAATATGTAGATTTTATGTTTAAATTAACATTGAAAAGTAAATTGTTTGACTCAAATATTATATCCCTGCCACAAAAGAATGGGGGGAACTATTTTTTTAGTTTTAATTTCAAACTTAGTAGGATTAATTAAATCTTGTAATTTTCAAAAATGAGTAAATATTTGTCATGACATTTTGTGCATTATTTTATTGTTTGTGATGACAGTCACAGCAGCAGGAATCAGATACTCATCCATCGAAAAGGAACACACAGTTATCTAGTAGTTCGAGCCACAAGCATTATAACCTCACCACGAAATTCCAAGAAATGAACCGCGACACATGTAACGGTGCTACCATTTCCGGTGATGGAGCCGAATTTCAGTACATTCAGAGAATACTAAAGCGTACGGGTATCGACAAAAGTACTCCCCTGTCCTTAGCCAAATGGTACTCTGACTCTCACCCTCTTGACCCCTCCATTTTTCACCACTTTGAACTTTTTCACCTCCCTTTAACAACTTCCATTTTCACCACCCCCAATTCTACTTTAACCCTGAGGTGTAACAGAAAGTTAATTTTCCAACTTGTGGATGAGCTCCTTGTTGAAATCTTGAAACCATATTTTAATTTCAAGTCAAGGCAATGTTGTCAAATGAATGGGAAGGAATTGATTGACACATTGTGCATGAGAATACGAAGCTTCCCTTCAGCTAATTGTCAAGTTCTTGAAGATATTGATGCATTGATTGACAAAGATTTAGAAAAAGCAGAGCTTGGAATAACAAGTGATACATTTCAAGAACAAGTGGAAAGCATAGTAAGTGAAATTGAACGTGACATTATAGAAGAACTGGTGCATGAAACGGCGTACACAATATTGTAACGGTGTGAGGGGAAAAAAAATGAAAAGGGGTAAAGAGAACAAGGTCTGACGAAGGTCACATGGGAGATTCACGTGACGAGATGCCATTCGTTTAAGGAAATGGGCCCAATTAACTTTCTCAAAGGTTGGACTGCTTGTGCCTTGGAAAGGGCAAACAAAACTGGGGGTTAGACGTTAGAGGGTTACACATGGGGTCGTAAAAGTGATACTTATACTAGTTGCTTTTTCCATTGTATGTAACTAATTACTACTAGTATATCTTAATAAACAATTCTTATTATTAATTAAGTTTGCTTTCTTTTAATCTTTTTGGGGTTAGTCCCATGCATGTTCTCAATTTAATTCCTGTTATCAACGAGAGGGAGCTAGTGTATCGTTAGCGGGTTTGGCCGAACCCAGTAATTTTGGTTTAAATTGTGTATTTGTCTTAAAAATTTGTTGAATATGTATAAATTATTAATTTAGAACCCAGTAACTTAAAACGATTAGAATCTCGAACTCATAAACTTGAAATCCTGATTCCACCTCTGATTATCAAACGGATATTAATAAATCTTGAATAATTTTCTTATTCTTTGGCGAGATGCATAGACTACGTCAAGTTAAATCCCTTTAAAATTGTTCAAAAAAATTACTTATCCGTAGTGAAATAATTTCAATTCAAAATGTATCACTCCCTCCAATCCAAAATAAGTGATTTTTTTAGATGTTTTCATGATACAGATAAGAAATTCACCATTTAGCATTAATTAGCAATGAAATTGACCAAATTAACCTTTGTTATCTCACATAAACACTCCTAACACATATTCCAATGCTATTTACTCTAACACATATTCCAACACTATTTACTCTAAGGACAATGTACGGAAAAAGAATTAATTCATTCTTGAAATTGAAAAAATTACTTATTTTGGACCACAAGAAAAAGGCCAGAAAATCACTTATTTTGGATCGGAAAGAGTATCAAATGTTGCTGTTTCAAATTCCAATGACTTATAACAACTCCAATCATTTGCATCTTAATTATTCGTTATTCTATTTTGAAATATACGCGAAAGAAAAATCTTTCAAATTTAGCATATCATATTTTGTTAAAAGAAAAGGATTTTGTTGATGAGATAATAAGTAGATCGATCATAATAAGCTCTAAAAGGAAAGACTTTCATGCAAAACAGAAAAAAAAACAAAAAGAAAGAGACAAATTCCATGTTGCGTTAAACACATGCAAGTGATATATTGGACCATGTATGAATGTTTGATTGTAGTGAACAAGATTAAAACTGTAAAATTCGAGAGGTAAAAACGTGTGTCTCACTCTCATATATTACGAGTTGCATGGTGGGATGTGTAGTACAATAGAATTGGAAGGATTTGAAGACAAAAATAACAAGACAAGGAATAAAAGGTTATGTCATTACTTTTAGTAAAGCCACTCAGTTATATACATGAGAAAGAGGTATCAAATCATAAATCATTACGATATGATTCCTAGGCTTTTATGAAAAGATGAGCTTAAAGTTTGTCATAATAACACAACAATTAAGCTAGTAAGAACGAGCTCATTGTATAATACAAGCTGTATTAAGATTCTGTTTATAAAAGAAAAAGGTACAAAAGAAGGACAAGAAAACAAAAGCACCACTCCAAAATCTTCTAGTTAAAGTTCCAGCTGATTAGCCCTCAAATGAAGAAAAAATCAAAATCGCCTATAATTAGAGACAGGCGACCCATCCTTCACTAAAGCAAGTAAAATAATTATTTTAGGCCTCATATTCGTTAAAACTCATTTTTTGTTTGCATGTAATATGTTATATATAAAAAAATAAGTATAAATAGAAAATAACAGTTTGATAGATATACTCAATCAAATAAATAAAAAAAATTGATTCTTTCTTTTAAATGTCTATATTGCTTATCGAATAACGTTAACAACTTATGTTACTGTTGCTTTAGTGAAAAGAAGTTTTCAAAATTAAATTTAATAAAGTTTTTACTTAGGTCAACATTATTTTAAGAGAGATTAAATGGATTAGTTTTTTTGTTAAGTGAGAAAGACTTATTACGAGAAATTGATTATAAGAAAATTATGAATCAAATTGCATCTTAAAAGCTAAAAAATTAGACTTCAAATAACAAATTAAAGAAAAAAAGTTAAGCCTCTTGTTTGAAGTTTTGCTTTAGGCCACAAAATGTATTTCTATTATCTGAAGTTGGTATTTTGTGCATACATGTGAATCCGATACAAAGTAACACGTTTCAACTTTAACCTTTCTATCGACTTACAAAACGAAATATACTTAACGAATTTAATAGCTCAATTAGTTAATATATATTGTAGTATTATTACATAAAGTAAATTATTCAAAAGCTTTAACTTCATCTATACTTTGTAAGTCACGTTCACCAAAACACTTCACTTTTTCTTTCTTCGGACAACTTTTTAGAACCAAAAAAAAAGATATAAGGATGGTTTTATGGAAAAGTTTTACAACAAAAAGGAAATGTGTTTGGTTCTTTTTAGCTTTTAAGAGGGGCTGTGAGTGTTCCAAAAACATGTATATATTTCAAAAAAAAAAAAAAAATCCAAGATGCTTTTTTGTCTCGAAACTTTTTCTAAAAGAAATAGTAGTAACTTTATATAGAGATGAAACCTTGCAAACAATGAATCAAAAAAAATCCACTAATTATGTTCTGCCCTTTGACCCACCTACATCGTCCTAGCCTACCGAAAGGGAAGAATAAGCAACGAAAAAGAAAAAAAGAAAAAACTTTTTGTATATTAGTAAAATCATACAAGCTAAAGCTAGCTGCAGGAGGTGAACACTCAACTATCTCTCGCAAGATTTAAAAAGGAGTTCCTCATCATACTCTACAAGAAAATTTCTTCCTTAAATAGGTCCAATTCACCACTATACATACTTTCCTTTCTTTCAAAATAAATTCCTCAACAAACCATTAGAATCCAATTTTATTCTATCCAATCTCGTATCTTATCTTATATTTCAAATGAAGTTTTGTTTTTCTCTTCCTTTTCAACTTTTTCAAATGTTCTTTCCCTTGCCTCTTTATCAAAAAAATATTTTTTTACATTGCC
This sequence comes from Nicotiana noctiflora, assembly GCA_032618575.1. Taxonomy (NCBI): domain Eukaryota; kingdom Viridiplantae; phylum Streptophyta; class Magnoliopsida; order Solanales; family Solanaceae; genus Nicotiana; species Nicotiana noctiflora. The sequence goes on along the minus strand of JASVEL010009009.1, from coordinate 5,250 downwards.
CGTTTAATTATTTTAATCTGCTGTAAAAATAATCTACCTTATTTTTCAGGTTCGTAATCTCACTTTTTATAAACGTACCTACAGTTGTATTTTTTAAGTAATATGATAAGTAGGGGTGTCGATGGTTCAGTTCGGCTGGTTATTTTATAAAATTTGTACCATACTAATTTTTCGGTTATTCTATTATGTATAACCAATATTAGACTTTTCGAAACCGTTCAAATCATGTCAGTTTCTGTTCGTTATCGGTTTAGTTCGGTTAATTTTTGTTTTATTTTTTAATATCATGAAAATTCACCAGTAGAAGTAGAATGCAATAATATACATAGAGGACTTATCAAAACTCTCTAGACATTTTTATTATTTAAAGGGTGATGAATTAAAAAAGAAAAAAGAAAAATGGCTAGAACATAGATCCATCAACTATTCTACAACAATGTAAAAGAAATCAAACAAAGGCAAAGAAAATATAAATCACACGAGTTGAAAGATATACCAAGATGGGACTCAAGAATAAAGCTGTAGAAGATTAAATATTTAAAAAGTTAAATCAAAATTATATATAAGGAAATATTTTTAACACATTTGCTACTCATAATCGCTAGAATTTTATATCTTGCTAATGAAGATATTTGAAATAACTTAGTTTATGTAGAAGTAGCATAATAGGTTTTAGGAATTAGTATTTGGAGTTTAATTACGTGTTGGCTTGTAATAGTTTTCATAATTCTAAGGCCCAAAGAAAATTTAATGTATTATCATTTTTAAACTTACTAAATAAATATATACCACATATAAAATTTATTTTGTACGGTTCGGTATTTTTTAGGTTTATTTTTATAAATAAAAAATATACCATAATTATCGATGCGGTTATAGATTTATATAAAAACCTACGGTATTTTAAAAAGAAATTTAAAACCGATTCGGTTCTCGAATAGCCATTGACACACCTAATAATAAGTGTACAAAAGTTATAAAGTGGAGAGAAATAAATGAAGTCATATAAACACAAGATATCAAAATCATTCGTTTGAACCTGGCAACCTGCTATCATGTATTAGAACAAAACCACCATGTCCAGTGGACATTTTCCAGTAAAGACTCCAAAGAGGGAGTTAGGCATTAAATTTGAACTATCTGTAAAGGCTACTTGGACAATTTTTCCAGTTTTAATTGAAGACAAACCCAAAAGAGGGTATACGCATTTAATTCGAATCGACGATCAATAAAAGCATAACTATAGCCAATATAGCTAGGCTTTTAAAAATTATTAATGAGATGAGTAAAATAAGCTCCCACTGCACTTCCAGTTGTCAGTATGAATGAATAACAAGGGAGAGCTGAGCTGATATATATTAAATAATCATGTACTAAAAGTTTAGTCTAGCATTTAAAATTACTCCTGGGTTTTCGATGTATTTTAATTTCCTGGGATGGGTTTTAGACTTTAAAAGTTCAATCATTCAGAATTTCTTGATTCCCACCTTAAATCACTCTCTTTCTATAATAATTTAACGAAATGTTTCATCGAATTTGTACGAACTATGTAAAGATGAAAATTTTCTGAATAATTCGTTTATCAGATAATAATAAATATTCTCAGGCTACTATTTTTGCAGTGTCAAGGGCATTGCCTTTGTCATGGACATTGCGATAATAGTAGCCTGAGAATATTTATATATTAACATTATGTCTATACATTTGCATAAATATAGGGTAAAGTACTTGTGTATAATAGACTCTTGTGGTCAAGTTCTTTCTTGTTGCGGCCAAACGCACACGCAAGTATACGCGGTCGTCAAGTAATAAAGTGATTAAAAGTCGGATGTCGATCCCATAAGGACATGTAATTAACTATTAACTAAAAATTAGATTATCCTAATTATCTAAATAAGAATTAAACCTAGAATTAATTGATTCTAAACTAATTAAAATAAATAAAAACAAACAATGAACTTCGAACAGAGGGATAGCAGATTTTTATATTATCAATGTAATGAAAACGATCTAAGGTCATGGGCTATCTAACAATCCTATTGTATTCTTCAATTGAATTGACTAACTAATTTATCTAGTTTATTAGTTAACAGGGTTAATATTGCTCATAAAAATCTGTCGAGTTCTTACTCGCCTATTCATGCTAACCTAACTCCTATATGTCTATGGAGTTAGAATCAACAAGAATGCATTTATAATTCTTGTAAATCAACCAAGCAAGGCAATTAGGTATATGTCTATCCTAACCGCGAATCCGTTCCCCGATGCCCAGGTTCAAGAACTTACTCTACTCAATCCTATATGCAATCAAGCATTTCCGCTTTCAAGTTATTTCTAGATTCGTAGATAGTATTCAATTGGCAAGCAATCAAATAATTAAGTGCAGGATTGAATAAATAAACCAATACGGTAAATCAAGAAATCAAAATCAATATTCGAATAACAATAGTCATGAAAAAACCACAACCCTAGAACGTGAAGTTTTGCTCCACATAAACACGGTAGCAAAATAAAAAATCATACAAAAGAAACATAAAAAAATATTAAATTTGGTGGAAGAAAAATGGAACTTGATGAATTCCGGCCTCTACAACGGCTTTGTGCTTGTGTTTTCCTCTCAAAAAGCCCCTTCTCCTCAAAATAGATTTTTTTGGCTTTTATATGAGTTCGGGGCGTCTTAGGGTCGAAATAACCGAGTCCTAATCGAATTAGGACGCATCTGCGTTTTGAGCGTCTAGGGCAGCGTGGGGCGCTGGTCCTGGACCTCAACTTTCAACATTCTGTAAATTGCACCACAGCCAGTGCCCGATGCTGACCGTGGCCCTGAAATTTTACTTTTTGCCTTTTCTTCCCAATTCCGCTCAAATTCGCTCCATTTCATCCCAAATTGCATCCGAATGATTCTTACACATAGAATACCCTAATTTAGCACAAATCATCATATTAAACATCTCAAATCTACGAGACATGAGCAAAATGCAAGGCAATATACATCAAAATATGCATACACTATGCCAAACGTTACCGGGACCCTGCACATAGCGAGAGTGTTTACCGTAAAAATGATAACAATAATTAAATTTATAAATGGTATTCTAAAAATACGTGATCTATGCCCGAGCCAGCTTGTAAGGGTGGTTAGTGCTAAAACGTGAAGTAAAATGATAAATATTGAGTTAACCAAATCAATAATCGAACCAGCAAGGGGATGTTTCCTGGGTGCAAAGCCGGCCAGTAGATACCTCGGAGCCTCGCCTCGAGCCTATCTCGGGCTTATCGAGGGTATTCGAGAAAGGGATAACAAGTAAAAGTGTAGATAAGCAATTCTGTATACTATCAATATTGAGCAAAATAACAAAGAACAAACGATGAGATAATAAAGTGCTAAGGCAACCTCGAGGTCGATGATGACAGATAACTTAGAAGAGAGAGAGAGAGAGAGAGAGAGAGATGGAGAAAGAGAGAGAAAGAGAGAGGAACAAATTACTGCATTTGATGGAGAAGTGGAGCAACATCATTCCTTTACAAGGTAGGGTGAGTCCCCCGTATATAGGCGAGGGGACTTAATATAGTACATGGAATGTAAAGATACATGGATGGGACGCCTGGATAAGACACAAGAACCTATTGATTCAGGCTATCTCCTCGGGATTTTATCGTTTGTGCTACTTCTGCTAGGTTGCGGATAGATCCTCTAACCTTCGAGCCACTACAGTTCGGCGGATTATACTCGAGATAAGGAGCTCGATCACAACCTTATGGCCTCGACGTGCCGTTAAGGTACTTCGAACGTACCTCGATGGCGGGAAATAGACTCCCCCAGTTTTACCGCACAGAATAGTCTCCGCGTTTCCTATATCAAAGTGATAGGAAATGATACTGAATTGTAGCCTCAAGGCCATCATTACCATGACATCATCTATATAAGATCATTAAATGCCATTGTCCAGGGAACTGTGCGGAGCCGCCGTTATATGCGGCAATCGAGGAGTCCACAAACTATTGCAAGTTTGTCCCTTTTGCTTCCCCTACCAATTCCTATAAAATGCTTTGATAGCTAGATGTTCCTCATCTTCGCCCTTCCTCAAGGCTCGTGAACCAGAATCTCAACTTACTTGACTTATTTTCATCTTTATCTCATTTTTCGGGAAGGCTTCACCATTATTCTTGGCCAGGAATTCCAGGCAAGTACCCCATCGGAATGACACTACATCATCATCCCAGTCGACTAGGGGTAGAATAAATCGATTCCTTCTTTAGAGCAGTAGGCCATTCCCGAGCTTGATACGTCAAAATATTTTGACATCGAGACTCCCATGTCTACGCCGGGTCAATGCGAGCATGTATCTCGATACATTAGCATCGTGAGTAATGTCAACAATGTGAGGGGCGACTGTCGATGGAGTGAGGTCATGACAATAGAAATTCCTACCTCTAGTGACAATATTATTGGTTTCAAGGAGGGCTTTCTTTACGTATATACCTATCCATTTACCTTGGGTCCCGACGAATCTGTAGAATCTCCTCTAGAAATCGATTCGATGATCCTCGACTTCTGCATTCGGTATTGAGTGACCCTCAGCCAGGTCTCTCATCTTTTGGAGGATTGTGCTGATGCTCAGGCACTTTACTGAGGGGGTCACAGGTGAAGTTTTCACCCTTGATCATCTCGTCGGATTATATTGTCCCTAGTTGTATCGATGCTTGATCAATCTTTGACAAAGGTCAAAAAAGCCTTTCTTTACAAGTGTTGATAAATGGAAGGATCGGGGGGTGGATGAGCAGGTTTGTTTGAGTGCGAACCTCGGATATCATTCCGGTCCAATGGATGCCCTTTCCCAAACGGTGGAATTATCGACGTAAGTATATTTTCCCTCTAATCGCTTCTCAATATTGTAAACACGTGATTTTTGACCCTCCCGAGATTTTCTATATTTTTAGCGTAAAATATTTAGTTTAGTTTTAATATAGCTATTTTAGCTAAATTTGACTCTTTTACTTTATTTTTACCTCAAAATGAAAAATAACAAAAATATGGTTTTATTAATGTTTCGTAGTCATTTTTAAACTTGAAAAATACAAAAAATAGTACTTTATATTTTTATCTTTTTATAAAAATGAAAATAATAAAAAAAAAATATAGTTGCATTAACATTTTTGTAGTTACTTTAATTTTGAAAGAAAAATATAACTTTGTTTTAATTATTAGTCTTATAGTTATTTTGCTTACGTAGGATTAATTAATAACAC